>PITA01008790.1:0-82047 GCA_004023965.1 Spilogale gracilis
TTAACTGACTGAGTCACCCAGGTGCCCCTGAGGGCTACTCTTTCAATGTTGCTTGGACTCCAGGAAACATTTTTGATGGATGGGGTTTGGGGTGAGTTCTGTAGATTGGTTTATGCGTGAAAGCCTTGTGGCCTGGAATCCAAACTTCTGATGTAAAGTATCAGGAGAAGAGGGGGAAACAAATGAGACCAGCAAATTGGGGTGAATGGTTAGGAGTTTGGCTTGCTGGATCAGATCCCAGGATATCCTTTGTGGTAGAACATTTAAGTAATGGGAAAGGTGATCTGGTTTGTACATGATAACTCTGCATGGTGAAGAGGGAGGGAGGAGAAATATGAAAAAAGATACATAAGGTTACCATCTGAGGCATTTGGGAAGTGGAAGCTTTGGAGAGGTCTGGAAGACTACAGATGAAAGGAGGGGAATTCGGAGAAGGGTTTTTCTCCCTGGGTAGGAACTGGATCTCTTTAATGGTTTTTGATAAATGTGAGCAAAGGTTACATACTTCATTTTCTTTTTAAGTTTTGATTTCTGTTCTTAATTCCATTTCTCATGTTTTGCATTATGTATTTCTTTTATTGATTTACGTTTCTTTTTACATTTGTTAGATGTATCCTTATATTTATTATTGTTATTTTTCAAAAGAGTAATTCTTAGATTTGTTACTTTCATGATTCTCTTTATAATTTGTTTTTGCCTTATTTCTTTTCTCTTTATAGTTTCTAAATTTTTGAGTCAAGTACTATGTTCATATACATTAATATTAAAACATTTCTTTTTATTAATTGAATTTCTTTTTTAATTGAATTTTTAAAATAGCAAAAATATGCTAAGACTGTGAATAGAATGCCGGGTTGGACCTGAGAGTTATGGAAATGGCCTTGGCTATGATTAACAAAGAAATATTTAATCTAATTTCAACACCTGAACCATCAGGTTTCCTTGTGTCTCTCAGAGAAGGCGCGTGTTCAAGATGGTAAAGTGGAAATGGAATGTTATCCCTAGGATAAGGTTTTGTACCTTGTATGTTTCACAAATATTTTTTCTTCCTGTTTTCTTATAAATGAGTAATTGTGTTAGGGTGTTCTCATCTCTTTTCTCCTTACCTGCACCACAACTATGAAACAGTATGACCCGGGCAAGGATCTGCCATTAGTCTTTTATTTTACTTTATTTATTTATTTAAAAATCTTTTCAAAAGATTTTTTTATTTTTAAGTAATCCATACACTCAGAATGGGGCTCAAACTCATGATGCTAAGATCAAGAGTCACATGCTGTACCAACTGAACCTGTCTTTTATATTTGGTATGATTTTACTTATTTATTTATTTTTTAAAATAGTCTCCATGCCCAGTATGGGACCTAGTGTGCTTAAGCTCCTGATCTGAGATCAAGACCTGAGCTGATGGGGCACCTGAGTGGCTCAGTTGGTTAAGCGACCCGGGATCGAGTTCCACATTGGGCTCCCTGCTCAGCGGGAAGCCTGCTTCTCCCTCTCTCACTCCTGCTGCTTGTGTTCCCTCTCTGTCTGTGTTTCTCTCTGTGAAATAAATACAATCTTCAAAAAAAAAAAAAAAAAGACCTGAGCTGAGACCAAGAGTCAGATGCTTTTTTTTTTTAAAGATTTTATTTATTTGACAGAGAAACACAGCCAGAGAGGGAACACAAGAGGGGGAGCGAGAGAGGGAGAAGCAGGCTTCCCACCGAGCAGGAAGCCCGATGTGGGACTCGATCCCGGGTCTCTGGGACCATGACCTGAGCAGAAGGCAGTCGCTCAACCAACTGAGCCACCCAGGCACCCACCAAGAGTCAGATGCTTAACCAATTGAGCCACCCAGGCTCCTCTATTTAGTAATATTTTTAAACTTCAGAATTAGCTTTTGAAGATAGGAATTCGCATTTCACCTTTATTTATACAACAAAAAATTTTGTTCCCAGTTAAAGGATTTTTAGTTCTAATGAAGTACAGCTTACTTATTTTTTTCATGGATTATGCTTTTGGTGTTGTAAAGTTGTCACCAAACCAAAAGTCACTAGATTTTATTTCATGTTATCTTCTAGGAGTTTATAGTTTTGTGTTTTACATTTAGGTCTATGCTTTGCTTTGAAATAATTTTTTTGTGAATGTAAAGTCTGTGTCTAGATTCATTTCATCCATTTATTTATTTTTTAGGGATTTTTATTTATTTGACAGAGAGAGAGAGAGAGAGAGAGAGAGAGAGAGAGAGAGAGAGAGAGATTGAACACAAGCAGGGGCAGTCAGAGAAGCAGGCCTTCTGCTGAGCAGGGAGCCTGATGCAGGGGCTCGATCCCAGGACCCAGGGACCATGACCTGAGCAGAAGGAAAACACTTAATGGCTGAGCCACCCAGGCGCCCCTCGTTTATTTATTTTTCATGTGACTATCTAGTTAAAGGATTTTTAAGCAGTACCTAATGGGGTAATTTTTTTATATGAAGTTTCTCTTTCTTCCTTCCCTCCCAGTGTCTCCTTCCCTGTAGTGAGAAGCTGTGATTAAAGAAAAGAATTTCAAGGGAAAAGCGTAAAACTGCTAGTGGAAGGCCATGCAATTTAGACTACTTCCTGTCCAGCTATTTGGTTTTTTTTCCCCCCTCTGACACCTGTGGGAGGTGGGAGGGGTGGGATGCCTTCCCTGGGCTCTATGTGCCAAACTGTTTCCAACTCCAGGGTAACTGTCAGTAGAGTTCCCTTACCTCCTGTCAGTGCCTGCTTGTCAGTTCACAGGCACTGTGGAATGGGAGCGGTGTTCAAAAAACCATGCATATTTCTTGGTATCATGATCCCAAACTGTCTTCAAGATGTGGGGGAAAATGAACAAGGGCAGCTTACCACCGATGGTGAAGTGTGAAAAGTCAGTTCTTAGTAGAAGGTATGACTGAATTGTCACAATTTGGAAAGAACTTGTCACAGTGTGCAATCTGCCCAGAGGCACTCTCCAAAACACCACAGAGTCCTCCAGGAATCTTTTCATCTTTTTGAAGTTCCAGTTTGTGTTTCCAGGAGCCTGGCTGACCTGCTGAGCACAGTGTTCTCTAATGGCAGTTTGTTTTTCTGTTACTGGTGGCGGCAGGAAGACCAGAGTGGCATCTACTTTTTGAGAAAGAGGAGGGAACTCATTGGTGAAAGGGAGATGGTCACAGAAAGCCTCAGGCTGCCTGCGCATGTGGGTGAAGCAGTGAGGACAGGAATTCCCATGCTAGGTTTGCCATGAGAAATGGAAACTGGTCCCTTGAAGATGAGATCCCCCCGCCCCCCTTATGCTGGGGCCTTAGTAATATGGTCTGCTGGGCACAGAGGCACTAACTAAACTATACTGAGGCTCCATTGGTGCCAGTCACCAGCCTTGGCAATAAAGCCATGGGATAGGTGGCTTTGGTTTCACTTTGCTTGAGGGATCTACAACTCAGCATGATTCTGACACAGATTAAGGTGGGGGTGGGGGCTTGGATAATCAGAAGACAGAGCTCTTCCTTCACATCCAGGTGCCTCTCCTGTATCCACACATAACATGTCCCTTAAACTGGTTCCTGAGCCTTGAATTCAGTCAAGGTGTGTTAGCAGGCAGATTGAGAATGACCAAGGCTGGCTGAGGTGAAGGCGGTAACTCGGATGGCTGTGGCATGATATGTTGTTCTTTCCTTAGTCCCCTTCATAAAAGCAACTGAGATATCATCTCCCCTGCAGGGTTACATGAAGTAATAAGGGTAGAGTTCTGGGTAGATGGTCACTAAGTAACTATGATGATTATGGCAAAGAGTTGTTTTTGAAGGAAACTTGATGGTGAGATTGGTTCTCTCTATTCATAGGGGTTCTTGTTTGTTTGCTGACACAAGGAACTATACAACAAGGGACAGTCTTAAGAAAATATTCATTTTGGTAGATGCCAAATACCCTAGGACCAAATAAGATGTCCTTGATAACACAAGTTATTTTTAATGCAGAAGAATTTCAAGAAAAATAACTTAGTCCCTCTTCTAAGGTAAGAGCATGTAGCAGTAGTTTCTACATTAATTAATAAATTATTAATTTTTCTTAAGATTTTATTTATTAACAGAGAGAGACACAGTGAGAGAGGAAACACAAGCAAGGGGAGTGAGAGAGAGAGAGAGAGAAGCAGGCTTCTCGCCGAGCAGGGAGCCCGATGTGGGGCTCCATTCCAGGACTTCGGGTTCATGACCTGAGCCGAAGGCAGACGCTTAATGACTGAGCCACCCAGGCACCCCTAAACTATTAAGTTATAAGATTACCGATAATCTGATAAGCAAAGGTTTTAGGTGAATTCACTTTACAAGTGTTTGGAACTATAGTCAACTTCAAGATCAAACTCCCTGAGTAGATGAACTCATTTGTTGTGCCTGTATGAAAAGTGAACATTTCGGGGCACCTGGGTGGTTCAGTTGGTTAAAGCGCTGCCTTCAGCTCAGGTCATGATCCTGGAGTCCTGGGATTGAGTCCCACATCGGGCTGCCAGCTTCGCGGGGAGTCTGCTTCTCCCTCTGACCCTCTCCCTTCTCATGTTCTCTCTCACTCATACTCTCTCTCTCAATAAATCAATAAAATATTAAAGAAAAGTGGACATTCTGTATAATTATAGACACTTGTTATTATCATAGTATCCACCCTCTGGGAGGATGTTCTTTCTGTTCTATCCTCACAAAACCTGTGAAGCTTTAAACCAATGTGACTAATAGCAAGTATGATCAGCAGGGCATCTCCTCCTGTGACTCAGTGCTTTCTGGTTGGGACTACTTTATACACATAAAATAATTTTATTTTGTACATTATCTGCTCTTTATTTAAAACCTGAAGAGGAGTTGTCCCAAGGAAAAGTGAAGGACCTTTAAAGATGAACAATGCAGGCAGGCTCTTCGCCCACAGTCATGTTTGTAGGCTAGCCTAACAGGACTTTGTGTTATAGGTAAAAGTGTTTCTGAACTGCTTTTTGCTTTCTCATCACTGTATTCATATGGCTTCTCTTTCTTGAGAGAGAAAAGCCTAATTTTTGTCCTTTTAACAGAATTACCTAATTGCACAGTTGTTTTCAACCATATAAAAGCCAACATAAAAAATGAGCCAGTGGGAATAATTATGACTCACAGAAGTAAATGATCTGATATGTAGTTCTTGTGCTTGAGGGATTTAATTTGACATTAACAGAAAAAGGATTTTTCTGAAAAAAAATCTTATCATTTAATCCACAGTGTATCTAGCTATAGACATTCTATTAATATAGAATAGATTCATTTCATGTTTTTCTGATTCATGTGGTGCTTAAAGGGATTATTTTCGCTCTTGCATCTCAATTCATTGTTTTATGATTCTTTAATCTTAATTTTCATTGACTGGTGAGATAAATAAAATAATTATAGTAAGAGATTTTAGTATGTACATATGAAAATTGGACATCTCCAGAAGTTAAAAAAATAAGGACATATAGGAATTGAACAGTGTAACAAGTTACCTTTGTGCGCATGTGTACATACACCCATATATGCATCTGCACTCTTGAATATAGCAGAAAGATCTTACTTCCTTTGAATAGAGAAGAAACAATTTATTCCCTGTATGTTCATGGAACATTTAAAATAGTTGACTGCATATTTGACCACAAAAAAAAATGTGGATATGTCTTTGTATTGTTTTACTTTTTGCAGTAATCATATATTACTTTCACAATGCAAACAACAGCAAAATAAATAAAAAATTTAAAAATGTGTTTGCTCTATTTCTGATGTCTAGACTAATGTTTGGGACAAAATAGGGACTCAAAAAATGTTGGCTACATAAATAAACAAATGGATTTTAACATTTGTTGAGTACCTACTTTGTGCCAGGCAGAGAACAGCAGGTATTGCCCAATAGCTGTGTGGTTTAAAGCTACTGGAGGTAAATGGATTTTGGTATATCACAGATCAAACCATGTGCCCTCAAACATAAGTAACAGATAACAAGTCTGCAGTCATTCCTTTAGCCCATGACCCAAGTTATGCTTGTTCTCCAGCTGTACTCTAAGGGCTTCTGCTGAATTGGTTTATTTAAAACTTTTTTTTTGTTTGTTTATTTAATACTTTTGATGTACAGGTATACATTTCCCACACTTCAGGTGATAATTGGAAAGAGTGAGGGAAGAGTGATAAGGACATCTGGAGTAAGGAAAGCTTTCTGACATTGAACATGCTGACTGCACTGGGTAAATCTGATACTCTTTCCAGCTTCACCAAGAATAATTCTGCTATCCCTAAGCACACTGGCTCTTTGGTTTGTTTACTTATGATTATTTTTTACTTGTTATCTGGAAATAGGTTCTTTTTCATTTAACATATCTTTCATTTAAAAATATTTCTTCTTCAAAATGTTGGCTTAGTTGATGGGCTTGAGTTTTTGCTGTAATTGCTGACTTAGTTAATTGTTAATTGCTGGAATACTAGTCACTATTGTGTATACTCATTTTCTTAGACATTTTCTTTTTTTCTTAAACATTTACAGTTAGGGGAAAGGAAGATCTTATAACTGGATTAAGCTTTTCACTTGTTTCTCATTAGGTATTTGCATATAATTTGGAAATGTTTGCTGCCCATAGGCAAAATTAGCATCAATATTATAGGTATTATATTTTTCCACCCAAATAATGTGTTGTTCATCTTTTTTTTAAAGATTTTATTTATCTATTATTTAATTATTTACTTTAGAGAGAGAGAGGACATGCGTGTGAGTGCACAAGCAAGTGGTGGTGGGAGGAGCAAAGGGGGAGGGAGAGCAAGAGGGAAAGAGTCTCAAGGGCACTCCATGCTGAGTGCAGAGCCAGATGCTGGGCTTGACCTCAGGACTCTGAGATCACGACCTGAGCTGAAACCAAGAGTTGGATGCTTAACTGGCTGAGCTGTTCAGTTACCCATGTGTTGTGCATCTTAGTTAACAAAATAATAGAGCATGAATATATTTTTTTATCCTTTTTTTTTTTTAAAGTATCAGTTATGGAGAGCTGAGCATGTGCTGGGCACTGAACAAAGCTCTTTTTTTTTTTTTTTTTGAACAAAGCTCTTTAATCCAAAGGAATAGAAATTTCTTTTAATCCTTACAACAATCTAATGAACAGGTGTGCTGAAGAAACCAAAGCTAAATGAAGGTAAATAATAAAACTAGTAACAGAAAATCTCCCTGGCTCAGATTCTTTAAAAAATTAAAAATAGAGCTACCCTATGACCCTGCAATTGCACTACTGGGCATTTACCCCAAAGATACAGATGTAGTGAAAAGAAGGGCCATATGTACCCCAATGTTCATAGCAGCAATGGCCACAATCACCAAACTGTGGAAAGCCAAGGTGAATGGATAAAGAAGATGTGGTACATATATACAATGGAATACTATGCCTCTGTCAGAAAGGATGAATATCCAACTTTCGTAGCAACATGGACTGGATTGGAAGAGATTATGCTGAGTGAAATAAGCCAAGTAGAAAAAGTCAAGTATCACATGGTTTCACTTACTTGTGGTGCATAAGGGGTAATATAGAGGACAGTAGGAAAAGGAAAGGAAATGGGAAGTAGGGTAATTCAGGGAGAGAAACGAAACATGAGAGACTTTGGACACAGAAACAAACTAAGGAACTTGGAGGGAGGGGGTGGGGGGATGGGAGAGCCTGGTGGTGGGTACTGAGGGCACGTATTGCATGGAGCACTGGGTGTGGGGCATGGGCAATGAATCTTGGAACACTGAAAAAATGAAATAAATTTAAAGTCCATATATATATATATATATATATATAGTATTGCAAACAAAAAAAAAAGAAAAAAAAGAAAAAAAAGAAAATCTCCCTGGCTCAAAGGTCCAAACTCTTTACCATTTTGTTACACTGTCCTGTCTTTTGCATTGTCATACGCTGAAACTTGACTTCTTCTAGAATTTTCATTATAGACTATTCCTGTAAAAGTCAAGTATCCTGATCCCTGACTCCAGTCTCCAGTTTTTCCATAGCTTCATTTCTACTACATTTGTTTTTCACCATTGTCTAGATTTCCATTTCCTCGGTCCTTTCACTTCCTCCCAGTTTAGTATCCCCATCTTAGGTTTGCTTTCTTCTTCATGAACCTCATGTTTGAGTCTCTAAAATAATTTTCCTGCAAATACCCCTTTTACTTCTATTCTATGCTAAACATTTATACTATATCCCCACACTAGATTGATGCCTTAGTTTTCTTTCTTTGCTTCTATCATCATATTAACTGATCAGGGGCACCTGGGAGGCTTAGTCAGTTAAAGCTCTGATTCTCGATTTCTGCTCAGGTCATGATCTTAGAGTCGTGAGATGAAGCCCTGTGTTGGGCTCCACGCTTAGCCCAGAGTTTGCTTGTCCCTCTACCTCTTTATCTCACATTGCTTGCTCATGTGTCTGCTTTCTCTCAAATAAATAAAATATTTAAAAAAGTTTAGCGCATCAAGGTTAGGGGAAAAAAATTCAGTAGACCTTACAACAAACCTTGCAGATGGGTACCACTGTGCATTAGGGCCTAAACTCGGGCTCCTCTTTCATTCTGTGCCATTGCTGTTTTCAGGTTCCTTCTTCATTGTCTTCAACAATAGTGCTGTGTCAATATCACTTTCCTTAAGTTCTCACTTCTCTTACTCTTAGCTAGATTTTCTCCTTCATCAAACAAATTGAGGCTCTGAAGCATTATCTTGTTCAACTTTCCATCCCCTCACTGCCACTGATCTACATACATACCATTCTTGACTTTCTTCCACTGGATAAAGGGAACTCCTTCTTATTCAAATCCTATTCAACTTTACCTCAAGTCCAAGATGGAAGCATCTGTGTTCTGGGCAGGAGGATGAAGGAAAAGATGAAGAAGGGGATTAAGGGCTTACATACACTCTGAAGAAGTTTCCTGGAAATCTCCTTCATGACTCTTCTTTTTGTATTACCATGGCCAGAATTCAACCACAAGCCACAGGTGACTAAGCTTTATGGGAGGCTATGAAATATAACCTTTATTTTGGGCAAATCCATGCCCAACTAAAATTTTTATTAGTACAGAAGCAGCACAGAATGAAAATTGGAGCTATCGAACAGTCTCTACAGTCTCTGCCAATGTTCTTTTGCACATGAAAAAAATTGAGTTGCCTTTTTCTTTCTTATTTTTTACTTATATTGCAAATATTTTACAAATTTAGGTCTTTTAACTTTTTAATTTTGTGTATGCTACCTCTCATGATACAGAGGTTTAAAATTGTTATGTGACTGAAATATAACATTCCTTTTAAAAAAAATAGTTCATTGTTTCTGGAATTCATATTTTGCTTAAGTAGGCCTTCCTTATCCATAGGTTCTCATATTTTTTTCTTCTTTTATTTTATTGTTTATTATTTTATTTAATTTATTTTATTTTATTTTAAGATTTTATTTATTTATTTGACAGAGAGAAACACAGCTAGAGAGGGAACACAAGCAGAGGGACTGAAAGAGGGAGAAGCAGGCTTCCCGCTGAGAGGAAGCCCGATGTGGGGCTTGATCCCGGGTCTCCAGGATCATGACCTGAGCCGAAAGCAGTCGCTTAACCAACTGAGCCACCCAGGTGCCCCTATTTTATTGTTTATTTTTAAAAAAAGATTTGATTTATTTGAGAGAGAGTAAGAAAGAGCATGGGGGGGGGCTCAGAGGGAGACGCAGATGCTCTGCTGAGCAGGGAACCCAGTGTGGAGCTTGATCCCAGCAGGACTCCAGGATCACGACCTGAGCCAAAGGCAGTCACTTAACCAACTGAGCCACCCAGCTGCCCCTGTTATATTTTTTTTGGTACTTTTATACTTTTTTTTTTTTTTTAGGTCTTCATTATATCTGGTATTTAAATTTTGATCTAATGTGAAATAGGGATCTATCTTTATTTTTTCAATTTTTATTTAATGAACTCCAACTCATTTTAAACTAGCCTTCATTCTCAGTCACTTGAAGCACCACAGTTATGGTGAACTAAATTTTACTGTGTACACAAGTCTGTTTTGGGCTCCCTATTTGGTTCTATTGAGCTATTACAAAAATCATATCTCTATTTCATTACAATAGTTCTGTAGAATTTTATTCTTCACTCTTTTTCTTCCTTTCCTCTCTACTCCTCCTTCATTCTCTTCTCTACTTCCATTTCAACAAGCCGAACTCGTTGGATGCTCCTGTGAAGATGAGACAAATGGACACAGGCTTCCATCTCTGTTTTCTTCACTGTAGAATCTTCATCCTTTTCATACTCAGCACCCTCCCATTTTTTTGCTGCCTAATGTCCCCCTTCCAGGCCTTGTATTGTGTGGGATGCTGGCATTGGAAGGATTGCTGCTTTTAGTTGACTTGTTCTTTGTGCTTCATCCTTTTAATCTTTTTGATCCTGTGTTTGTATAAAATCTATTTCTTGTTATCACTGTATTCTAAAATTTTTCCTAAGTTCTCTGAAGATGTAAAAACAATTGTTGACCTCAGTATATGTGGATTCACCTCTTTATTTCCTTTTATTATTTACTTTGCTTGCCTGACTGGTTTCTTCAGGAAGGATGAAGCTGTTCTCTGAGTCAGTGAGCTGCCATATCTCAGAATCAGGTAGCACACGAATGTTACATGGTGCTCACTGGTTTCATAAGGCCTTGGAAACCATTCTCTGCCTCAAGTTCTGGCTGAGCTTGTCCTGGATGCTTGAGGAAGCGCTGGGGTGTGGTTCAGTGGGTTGAGAAATAGGCACACCTCTCCCTAGGGCTCTATTTCCCCAGGATCTTTGGGCTACTTTGCTGGTGGTCCCAACAAAGTAGCCCAAAGGGAGAGGTGTGCTTATTTCTCATACGTTGACTTTCTCTGTGGTTATGGCCTCTCTGATCAGTGTTTTTCAACATTTTATTGGCTTGTCTATAGTCACTTTTCCAGATGAACTTCCTGTTCAACTTGTCAGAGTCTAATAAAAAAATATCAGAATTTTGACTTTGATTATATTTAATTTATCAACTAATGGGAAGTATATTAACCTTTTTGACCATTTTGGATACAGATTCCAATGACAGGAGCTGGGATTGTAGTGAATTTTATGAGTGTGTGTATGTGTGTGTGTGTGTGTATGTTTGTGTGTGTGTGGAATGGTGGTTGTGGGAGGAAAACATGGAGGGCTTTTTTTATAGTGTCATTTCAATAGAATTTTAGGGGTCAATTTACTTGTTTAGTCAGCCAGCCATCTTGAATAGAAGCTCTGATAACTTTTATGAGACCAAAAAATCTTTATTTAAAAAGAAATCAAGGCCAAATAAGCCAATATAGTGTGGTTTACAATAAAATGTTAATGAATGCACATAAAATCACTGAATGCAGCTGAAAGGTTGCCATGGTAACATTCATTTTCATGAAATGATTTTAGATACTGGTCTTGAGTGATGGCATACCTTGTTATTTGCTTTAAGGCATTTGTAATGTTCTTTCTCTTTCTCTCTCATTTCCTTGGAGGATAGAAAATGGAAAAGGGACCTATACCTGATACAATTCTTTGCTTGAAAGCAACAGAAATAAATTTTTATTCATTGAAGCCAAAAATATATTTATTGGTAGGATGAAAGGATGGTTTACAGAGTCAAAGGAAATGTGAACAGGGGTTTTTGGAGGTGGGGTCAGGAATATAGAGCAACTCTGAACCTGGGAAGCAGTAATCATGACAGCATCTTCAGGGAGAATGAATGAACTCTTTTTTTTTTTTAAGATTTTTATTTATTTATTTGACAGAGAGATCACAAGTAGACAGAGAGGCAGACAGAGAGAGAGGAGGAAGCAGGCTCCCCACTGAGCAGAGAGCCCAAAGCGGGCTTCGATCCCAGGACCCTGAGATCATGACCTGAGCCGAAGGCAGAGGCTCAACCCACTGAACCACCCAGGTGCCCAAGAAGGAATGAACCCTTACCATTTTCAGTTTTGTGTCCCTATGTTCAAGGTTTAAATTCTAGGAAGTTTCTGATCTGCCTGATTTAAAAGAAAAATTCTGCGTATGCACACAAACACAATGTTTTCTTTTTTAGAAAGGATTGCTGCAGAGAGATTCTTACAGATTATAAATTGCACCCTCTTTCAGATTATAAACTACAAGACATAAGTAATAGATTAGGTATAGCCATATAAGGACTTCCAGTTTCAAAAGGAGAAAAGATTATACTTGAACACTTTGATTTCTCTGTGCAGTTTTTTTTAAGAAAAACTTGCCTTTCTCTAGAATTTTCTTTTTCCTTCCATGTACCTATGTCTTTCTACTGTCGTATCTTGTTTTTCTTCATTTCTTAATGTTTGTCAGTGAATTTCATTTATGAGGGTATTCTGCTTTATTATTTTCTCTTCCATGGACCTCTACTGTGGCACCTCCTTGAGACTTACCTCCCTCCCAGAAATGTGACACATTTCTAGATCCTATTTCCCCCGCTTCCTTCTATTTCTTTAGTGTCCTGCATTTATGACTAGGTAAGTATAAAAACAGAAATGTTACTGTATAATTATTTTTTACAAGATTTTAAAGTAATTTCTACACCCAACGTGGGACTTGAATCCACAACCCCAAGGTCAAGAGTCTCATGCTCTACTGACTGAGCCAGCCAAGCACCCTGAAACGTTACTGTATTCATGTTACCTTTGGAAGATTGCATTATTGTTCCCAGTTCTTCAGCGCTTCCTGGGTGTCAACCGTTTGGTGATTTTGTAGTCCCTCTTGCTAGAGATGGAGTATATTTTTCTGTCCCACTGATGTTGAGGTGGGCCATGTGATTTGCTTTGACCAGGGTGATGTTAGTGAACACAACAACAACAAAGGCTTCAAATATGCTGACATGTTTTGGCTTTCCCTCCTGTGCTTCTGTGTTGCCATAAACATATCCTGGGTTCTTCTCTAGTCCCAGAAGAATGACGATATGTGGAGCAGAGCTGCCCCAACCTACTCACACTTCCACAGTGTGAGGCTGAGCTGTCCCAGCAGACCTGCAGATTTATGAACATGAGAATAAATAATTCCTGTTGCATACTCCTTAGTTTTGGAGTAATCAGCAGCAGCATTTTTGTGGTAGAGTTAACTGATAAATTACTTTTCCAGTGGATGTATTTTCATTTTATTAAACGAGAGTACTGTGGAGTTCATGCCTTCATCCATGTGCATGATTATAGAGATTCATGCATGGTAGGGAGAAAATGCTAGGCACAAGGTTATCTTGTGGGATCCCCTTAGTATACAACAGGAGGCAAAACCCTACTAAATGTATATTCACACACTTAATGATCACTCTTTTTGTTAGAAAATTGAAGTAGATTCTGAAAAGCCTTTATAACACAGTATAGTTATCTAGAATTCTTTCCCATCAACTACATTTTCATCATAATTCTAGTATAGATTAGAGTGACTCTGGTTATTACAAGCTTGCTAGGGCTTTGATGGGCTCTTGAAACTCTGTTTAATGTGTAGTCTAAAAAAATACAGTATCTAGCAGAGTTCTAGGCAGAAGTTTTCCAAGGGGAAAGTCATCAGCACGTTCCTGAAGTTGCTTTTTCTAGGAGATTGAGGTCAAAACTCTGGTTTTCTTTGTTTGTTTGGTTTTTTTTTTGTTAGATTTTTTTTGGTCTATGAAAAAATCAATGTTGGGCACCTGGGTGGCTCAGTTGGTTGAGGCTTCTGCCTTTGGCTCGGGTCATGATCTCAGGGTCCTGGGATCGAGGCCCACGTCGGGCTCTCTGCTCAGCAGGGAGCCTGCTTCCTCCTCTCTGCCTACTTGTGATCTCTCTGTCTGTCAAATAAATAAATAAAATCTTTTTTAAAAAATCAGTGTTTATTCGGTTAACTCATACTAAATAGGAGTCCTCTTATTTGTACTAATGATGGCACGGTCCCCACTAACCTGGTTCCTGTCCTTTCTCCTTATCCCAGGTTGGTTAAACTTTTTAATAAGCAAGAAAGTTATTTCTATTTCTTCAGCTATTAGAAAATGGGGTCTATCTTTATAGTGGCAAGCACTGCTGTCACTAATACAGAGTAACATAGTCCTACCCTAGGAAGGCAGCCTGTGGAAACAGTTCACCTCCACTGGTGTGTGTGTGTGTGTGTGTGTAGTCTCATTACCACTAAAACATGAACAAATGGACCAGGTACTGATGCCTTTTGGCATAGTCCTTATTGTCCGGATGATTGGGATCCTGAAAGAAGCTCAGTTCTCTGGGTTTGACTATCACAAAGTCACTGGTTTTGGCCTTAAATGGGGTCTTAGTGGGCCTGGATGGAGTTCAGTTGTACAACTCTTGACCTTTCTTGGAAATTGATTGAAATCTTCCTTTATGTCTTATAGCATAGTGTTGTAATATATATCCTCCACATTTCTTAAGTTTATTCATAGTGATTATTCTTTATTTTATTTTATTTTTATTTTTAAATATTTTATTCATTTATTTTACAAAGAGAGTGAGAGACAACCAGAGCATGAGCAGGGTGGGAGGAGGCAGAGGGAGAGTGAGAAGCAGACTCCTGGCACAGCAGGCAGCCCAAAGCAGGGCTCAATCCCAGGACTCTGGGATCGTGACCTGAGCTGAAGGCAGATGCTTAAGCAACTGAGCCACCCAGGTGCCCTGTGACTATTCTTTATATGTAAAGAGATCCTTTTGCTGTTGGGAATAGGATTTAAATTTTGTATCTCATTTTTTTGCTTTTTGGTAATATATAGGAAAGTTAGTAATTTGGGTAATTTGTTTCATTAACTAGCCCCTTAGTGAATATTCTGATGAGTTCTTCTTAGTTAATATCCTGAAGTTTTTAGATAGATTCTCATGTGATAATTCTTTCTCCTTTCTGATAGTTATATATTTTTTTTCTTTTTGTTACCTTCTCACTATCCCCATTTGCCAAAATGTTCAAGAAACTGTTAAGTAATAGCTGTAATATTGTCTTGATCTTGATTTGTCTTGATCCTAAAACTTATGTCTATATTTTATAAGGGGCTTGATTTCTTATTTTCTGTTTTTCTATTCAGGCGTGTGTGTGTGTGTGTGTGTTTGTGTGTGTGTGTGTGTGTGTGTACTGAAGACTTTTAAAAAGATTTTATGTGTTTATTTGACGTGGGAGAGAGAGAGAAAGAGAGAGAGAGAGAGAGAACAGCAGGGGGAGTGGCAGACAGAAGGAGAGGGAGAAGCAGTCTCCTTGCTCAGCAGGGGGCGTGACGTGGGGCTGGATCCCAGGACCCTGGCATCGTGACCTGGGCCAAAGGCAGATGCTTAACAACTGAACCACCCGGTGCCCCTATTTTAAAGATTTTTATATTTAAGTACTCTCTACACCCAACATGGGGCTTGAAGCTACAACCCCAAGATCAAGAGTCACAAGCTCCACTGACTGAGCCAGCCAGGTACCCCAGGCATATGTATATTTTGTTAAGTGAGAGAAACTATTCCCTAAGTTTAATGCTCTGTAATGGATTATTAGAGCTTGGAAATTATCTGTACCATGAAAATGTGTTATTTTCAAATTATGTCAACTGGGATATAGAATAAAATCACATAAATCCTTCTTTAGAAAGAAAACAAATTAAAAGACAGAAATATGAATTTTTACTTTAAGAACAGAAGTCAACTTACCAGTAAAGTACTTATTAGCTAGATTTGAATGTTCAAGAGAAGTGTCCAAGATGAAAGCATTTTCTTTGATTGAATTAACTGTTCTGCAGCTTCTGACACCCAAGGAGAAGATAAGAATTTTTCTGGTACTGCAGGGGCGGCTGGGTGGCTCAGTTGGTTAAGCGACTGCCTTTGGCTCAGGTCATGATCTCAGAGACCTGGGATCGAACCCCTCATTGGGCTCCCTGCTCAGTGGGAAGCCTGCTTCTCCCTCTCTCGCTCCCCCTGCTTGTGTTCCCTCTCTGGCTGTGTTTCTCTCTGTCAAATAAATAAATAAAATCTTAAAAAAAATTTTTTTTTCTGGTACTAAAAAATCTCTTCCTTTCCTGTAGCACACAATAAACCCTTTATTTAATTTACTGTCTCTAACATTTATGAAATATTGTTTAAACAAATTATATTATTTTAATAGTGGTTTTTATTAAGAAGATTAATGAATGGTTCAGACATTTTTTTGTTTTAAATGGTCACAATAAACTTCTAAGACCTTAAAGGCTGAATCAACATTTATATGAAACCATATACCTGATTTCTTCTATGTTAGTAGATAAAAAAAGATGGAAGAATTCTTGACAGTTTTGCCCCCTGAAACTTAAACACGGTGCAGTAAATAATGGGGTGAGATAGTTATATGGTCCTGGATAACCCAAAATTGTAATGGAAACCAAACTCACTAAAGCAATGTGCAAAGTGGACTTAATAAACTCATTTGGCACATATTATGTCAAGAATTAGGCAAGAACTATAAGCAATAGATGAATAACTGAACTCTACCTCTGAAACTAATGATATACTATATATTGATTAACTCAATTTAAATATAATAAAATTTAAAAAAAGGATTAGGTAGGGGCACCTGGGTGGCTCAGTTGGATAAGTGACTGCCTTCGGCTCAGGTCATGATCCCGGAGACCCGGGATCGAGTCCCACATCGGGCTCCCTGCTCAGTGGGAACCCTCTTCTCCCTCTCTCACTCCCCCTGCTTATGTTCCCCCTCTGGCTGTGTTTCTCTCTGTCAAATAAATTAAAAAAAATTAAAAAAAAAAGAAAACATTTAGAAGGTATTTTCTTAAGCTTAAAGTGTTTTTTTTAGGAGGAAATTTCAAATATTATAAACTAGATGAAAGTGAAAGTGATTGTTTTGTTCCTATAATTTTAGCTGACAATATGGTTTAATTTTGCAAACAAAACCACTTGTATTCAGAGTTATTATTTCAGAGCTTCAAGAGGATCCATCTCCTCTGCCTCTCACATATAAATCCACCCTGGTCAGTTGCAACCATTTCTTTTTCTTCAGAGGCTGTTGCAAGGGATGATGTGCCTTATTGTGACATTTCTGTCAATGGCCTTGTGCCATCCTGTGGGAGACTGTGTAGTCTAGGGACTGAGAGTGGGAGTTCTTTAGTCAGAACACTTGAGTCTAAATGCTGGCTCTACCAATGAGGTGAGGGATTAACTTTGGTGAGTTTCATCATTTGTGAAATGGGATAATAGTTGTATCAACAGGGCTGTTGCGAGGCTTATATGAACTGGTGCTGTAACATCATGCTTGGAACATGGTAAGTATGTATGAAGATGTGTATTAAGGGTGGAAGGGATCTTGGATGGCTATGACTGTGCCATATGGAGGGGAGTGGAAGCTTTTAGTGGATGATTTCTTCCAAGATTTATCATGAATGTATTCCCTTTGGTCTGCCTGTACGTATTAGATTTATGAATGATCTCTCAATTCTTGCATCAGAGTAACCTGATTTCTTAGTGTGTTTCTTAATGAATAATCACAAGGGGTTTTAAAGATGTTATTGGGTCTGGTCCAATGTCAGGCAAAGGTCCTTTGAGAAGAAGTTCTCTCTCTCACATGGTGAAGCTGCTCCTACCATCTGTTCCCCGTTCTGAAATAGGTAAATGTCTCAGCAATGGAGAACTATACTCTGAGAGCATAAAAAAAAAAAAAAAATCCAAAGACCCTGGCATATTATATAATTCACTCTAACATGCAGTCATTTAGCACAATTTTCAGAGGAAACTTCACATTTTGTCCTTGCTATTTCTGAGCCACTATGAAGACATTAATGCCGGAGCAAAGTGTCCATTAGAGGGCTCTGGGTGCTGAAAAGGCTGTGGATGCGGGATGTCTACCGTTTTTATTTGATTGTGCTTGTCCATCTTATTTAATGAGGAGGATCTCAAGGCCCTCTCCTGGTGTGAGGAATGCAGACTGTGGAATCAGGGCATATGGGGGGTGGGGTGGGAAAATACCTACAGAAATCTAAAACCTTGCTCTTGTCTAGTACTGTGGCCACTGCCAAAGAGTTTTATGAAGATGTGGAGGGCCCAGCCAGCTGGAAAGATGCCAGCAGGGACAACTGCTATATCTGCCATGCCAACATCTACTCCTGCCACTGGCCTTCGTGGTTAGTGCTGCTCTTTAACAACTCTGTTGGACTTCTGGCTGGATGTCAAGAATTAACAGTGAGGGGGCAGTCCTGCCAGGTTTCTATCAGAACTTAGCTCTCCCTTTCTTTTCCCCTATCTTGTCTCTCTAACCTTAGTCTGGGGCCCACAGGTAGATGAAAGAGATATCTTTAGTGTCCCCACCTGTAGTGTTCAATCAGTGTTAGTGACAGTCATCTACTACACCCATCCCTTTAATCCCGGTTTATCCCACCTCCCCTCGACCCCACCCACCCTGCCAAGAGTTCTTCATTATTTCTAAGCAAGATTTGGATCAATACTTTCGCCCTTCTTCAAGGCAGTCCTCAGACATCCTCAAATTATTTTCTCCCCCTTAATTTGCTCTCTCTCCACTGTTTTTTCCAGGAGAATTTTCTTGGAGAATGTTTCAACCTTTCTAGATTTTCTTCTGCTGAACTTTGTGTCAGGCTTAGCTGTGCCTAAGGACCCTCCCTATCCAGTTCACCAAGTCAAGTTCTCTTTTTTATGCAGATAACTCCTGCGCTCTCACTTCTAACAAATCTTTGTCCACCTTTTGAAAGGGAGATGACAATTTCCTCTACACCTTAGCTTATTCACTTGTAACCAGAATGTGGTTTTGCTCTTGATCAATCAATAAAGAAATCAATACATTAAGAATGTTATCAAGCAAATATGATGAGCTCTGCCTTTTGATTGTGCTTGAGGACATATGAAAGGCTGTTATATATAGGCTTGCTTTAAGAGGCTTAGTCATGTTGGAGAAACAATACTAACACCTGTGTATCAATAAATGAGTTGTATGCATTAATTTTTATAGTCTGCCTACACCAAGGAATTAAAGTGGTTTATTTATTTATTTATTTTTGAAGATTTTATTTATTTATTTGACAGAGAGAAACAAAGCAAGAGAGGGAGTGAGAGAGGGAGAAGCAGGCTTCCTGCTGAGCGGGGAGCCTGATGTGGGGCTCGATCCCAGATCTCCAGGATCATGACCTGAGCCAAAGGCAGTCGCTTAACCAACTGAGCCACCCAGCTCCCCCGAATTAAGGTGGTTTATAATAAAAGATAGCTAGCTCTATGGGATGTTATAAAAATGATAAATGATCAAAAGTATGTAATAGGTAATTGAAAATGAAACCCAATTTAAGTTAAGTTGTTGGGCTTGAGTACAGAATTTAGAACTGGGCTTCCTGGAAATTAAGAAAAAAGAAACATGATGAATTATATAATTTCTCATATGTCCTTTATGGGGGGGCAGGCCTGCCAGGTTTCTATCAGAACTTAGCTCTCCCTTTCTTTTCCCCATCTTGTCTCTCTAGAGACATACCAATATGATATGGATCATGTTGCAAACACTGATTTTTTTAAAGTATTACATACTAAGAAGAATCTGTCCATTCATTTACTTATGTGCATATGCTTTGTTCCAGACACCATGGATATGAAGTATATAAGAAAAACAAATTCTGTCTTTGTGGGGTTTTTAGTGAAGAGAGAGGGTCAACAAACAAGTTAGTAAAGAAAGTAACTTTGGGTAGTGATAGGTGCATAGGTGCCATGAAGGCAAATATAGTGGACTAATGGGATAGACAATGCCGGGGAGGCAGGGGGAGGTCTGTTTGGGGAGGTGACATAAGAGCAGCTACCCCAAAATGATAAGAGTGAACCATGCAAAGTGCATTTCATGAGAGGAAATAGCAAGTTCCAAGGCCCAGAGGTAGAGAAAAACTTCATATATTTGAGAAACAACCAGTCATACTGGAGGAAACTTGTACCCAGCTGGGCAGGAATACAGCAATGGTGTGAGTAGTAGGGGACGGATAGGAGACGAAGCTAGAGAAAGTAGCCGTGTTTGAGCAGTCAAAGTTTTGTTATTTTTTTAATGTCTAATTCTGATTCCTACTAACTATTTCCATATGGAGAAAAGCCTGCAGGAGGCAAGAATAGAAGTGGGGAGAATATTTGGATCTTCTATTGGAGTCCCTCTTGGTACTCTTGCAAAATTCTGGGTGAGAGAAAAGAGTGATTTGGTTCAGGATAAAGCTGGTAGAGGTGCTCTTAAGTGTTCTGATTGAAGCAGAATCAACATGACTTGCTGAATAGCTGCATGATGGAAATAAGAGAAAGAGGAATTTAGATTGTTTTAGGTTTTCAACGTAAGTGTATGGATGAATGATGATCCATCTTTTGAGATAGTGAAGACTGGGCATAAGCCAGTTTGGAGACAAAATCAGGAGTTCTGTTGTGGATGTGTTCAATTTGAGTTACTTATGAAATAAGTGACTTGAGATGTAAAGTGGACAGTTGGATCCATGAGTATGGAACTCAGGGATGTGATAAGCATGTGGGCATGAACAGCACTCTCAAGTTATATCTATCACTGTTTCAGTGTAGTGTGTAAATTAATGGACAAGGTTTTCAATGGAGATTACTGTAGAAGCGATTTTCAAATGGCCATCTGGTGACTGTTTTGGCCATGGTTCTCCAGAGAAACAAATCTAATAGGATGTGTATGTAAACAAGTAAACAAACAAAAAAATTAGATTTATTATATAGAATTGGGTTATATGGTCCCCACATCTGCAGGTGGCAAGCTGGAGTCCCAGGAGCTGATATATATGTAGTTCCAGTCTGAGTCCAAAGGCCTGAGAACCAGGGAAACTGATGGTGTAAATTCCAGTCTGAAATCAGACAGGCTTGAGACCCAAGAGTAGCCAATGTTTTGGTCTGAGTCCAAAGGCCAGAAAAGACCAATGTCCCAGCTCAAATAGGCAGCAGTTTCCTCTTACTCATCTTTCTTGTTCTGCTTAGTTCTTTAGTTGATTGATTGTGACCCACCCACATAGAGGAACACAATCTGCTTTACTCAGTCTTCTTCTTTTTTTTTCTTCAAGATTTTATTTATTAGAGGGGCGCCTGGGTGGCTCAGTTGGTTAAGCGACTGTCTTCGGCTCAGGTCATGATCCTGGAGACCTGGGATCAAGCCCCACATCGGGCTCCCTGCTCGGCGGGAAGCCTGCTTCTCCCTCTCTCACTCTCCCTGCTTGTTTTCCCTCTCTGGCTGTGTTTCTCTCTGTAAAATAAATAAAATCTTAAAAAAAAAGGTTTTATTTATTAGAGAGGGAAAGAGAGATCAAGAGAGAGTGAGCAAGGGTGCAAGAGCCGGGGGGAGGGAGAAGCAGGCTCCCTGCCGAGCAAGCAGCCTGTTGTGGGACTGGATCCCAGGGCTCTGGGATTAGGACCTGAGCCGAAGGCAGACGCTTAACCGAGTGAGCCACCCAGGTGCCTCTTTACTCAGTCTTCTAATTCAAATTTTAATCTCATCCAGAAACACCCTTAGAGATAGACCCAAAATAGTGTTTGTCCAAATGTCTGGGCACCCCAGACCCCAGTTAAATTGACATATAAAATTAGTCATTACAGTGACAGTAGAGCATTACATCAAATTATAATTCTGTGAGGAGTGTGTGCAGTAAAAACTGGGAGTTTTCTGGCAATCTAACCTGTTATGAAGTTAGAACCTGTAAATTCCAGAGGCAGGCCTGGCTTGCGTGACAATGGTTGTTTTTCCTAATTGTGACAGAATTTTAGTTTTTTATTATAGAATTTCAGATTTTAAGCAGAGCTGAATCCAGTGAGTCTGCCAAAATGAATACTAGATAAATAAATTAATTGACCTAGTGAATCAAGTAATTCATCAACCCATTAGACATTTATGAAGATTTTTTAATTTGCCAGATAACACCATTGGATCACAGTCTATTTGGGAGACCACCACATGAACTATTTCTGGGCTGGCCACGATGAAAGTCTGAGGAAAGGGCTTCAGAAGAGCAAAGAAGGAAGAGACAGTTCTGATGGAGAAAAGGGTAGTGGCCAAGGAAGAATTTGCTGAAGAAGATAGACCAAGATTTTACTAGGTGAAGAAAGATGCAGAGGGGTTGTATGTAGAGAAAGGCATGGAGGTATGGGAGGGCCTGAAGAAATGAGAAGTTCAGTGTGACTAATGTGTAGGGTGCACAGTTCTGAGTGGAGGAAACTGAGACCAGCCGGGCCCAGAGGGTGAAGGACCTTGTATTTCTTCCTAAGGAGTTTGGATTATTTCCTGCAGGCCAGCATGTCTCCACCTTGAGTGGCACAAGGATCATCTGGAGAGCTTGTTAAAAGTGGGAATTCCTAGGCCTTCTCTCTAAGGAGATGGATGCAGTAGGTCTGCGACTCAGGAAGTGACAGCTTAATGAGTTCCCTAGCTAATTCCAGTGCAGTCGGTTCACAGACCCTGCCACCACTATGTGCTATGAAGCTTTACAGAAGAGGGTGTGACACGACCTGATTTATTTTTAGGAAGGATAATTCTGCCAACTATGTGGAAAATGGACTGACCTCACTAGCCGGGAAAATGTATAAGAAGTTGTAGCTGCAGGCATCATGGTGAGAGATTATAATGAATGGGGCTAATGTGTTAGTGGGTATGAAGAACCAGGTTCAATCTAAGAGACCTGAGTTAGGATACACAGTTGACCCAAACAGGAAAAGGGCCAAGAAGAATGCAGTTTTGCTCTCAAGTGTCTTAAGTTTAGAAGAATGAGTGGTTAATAATGGCTGGCACTTGGTAACTATTTGCTGAATGAGTGAGTGAATAAATATAGGACAAAAAGTAGGTGAAATGGAATATGAAAGGAAAATTCCATTTTAGAGGTTATATTTGAAGTTAATACAAGAAATTTGGATGTAGTATTGGTGAGGAAAGCTCATGCAGGTTTGGAGATACGGATTTGGAAGTTACCTTAGAGATAGTTCTTGAAACAATAGTAGAATCTGAGACTACTTATCAAGAAGATACAAACCTTAAAGAGAAGAAAGCCAAACATGCAAATCTTTTGGTGTATTTGTTTTAAATTTAATTTAACTTAACTGACAGAGAGAGAGAGAAGGGAGAGCACAAGCCAGGGGGAAGGGCAGAGAGAGAAGCAGATCCTCACCTAGTAGGGAGCCAGACCCACGGAGGAGGGGGCTTGATCCAGGAATCCTGAGATCAGACCTGAATAGAAGGCGACACTTAACTGACTGAGCCACACAGGTGCACCCTTTTGGTGTGTTTAAAGGACAGAGGAAAACTAGTTGGCAGAGAGAGAAAGTAGCTGAAAAGAAGTTACAGGATTCATAGGAGGTATGTTTTGAAAAAAGTTCTGAAAATAAAGGAAAGTTGCAGGAAGTATGTGTGTGTGTAAATGTGCATGTGTGTGTGAGTGAGAGAGAGAGAGAGAGAGTGTGTGTGTGTGTGTGTGTGTGTGTGTGTTGGAGGGACATACTGGGACTATGTTGTCCGTGTGAATGCTGAAATACGTTCTACTAAAACTCTTCTCTAAGATACAGTTGACCCTTGAAAAATGCAGGGGTTATGGCACCAACAACCTGTGGAGTAGAAAATCTGCCGATAAATTTTGACTCTCTTGAAAACTTAACTACTAATTGCCCACTGTTGATTAGAAGCCTTATTGATAACATAGTCTGCTAATACATATTTTGTATGTTGCATGTATTATATACTAAAATCTTACAATAAAGTAAGCTAGAGAAAAGAAATTGTCATTAAAAAACTCACAAGGAAGAGAAAATATATTTATAGTACTGTATGGTATTCATTGAAAAAAAATTCATATATAAGTGGACCCATGCAGTTTAAACCTGTGTTGTTAGAGGATTAACTGTAGTTTGCCAGATTTAGCTCTCTCTTACAAGGTCATTCTTGAATCATGGTAGAAAGTCCAGGCCACGGTGCCTGGGTGGCTCAGTGGGTTAAAGCCTCTGCCTTTGGCTCAGGTCATGATCTCAGGGTGGTGGGATCGAGGCCAATGTCGGGCTCTCTGCTCAGCAGGAAGCCTGCTTCCTCCTCTCTCTCTGCCTGCCTCTCTGCCTACCTGTGATCTCTCTCTGTCAAATAAATAAATAAAATCTTAAAAGAAAAGAAAAAAAAAGGCCAGGCCAAGATCAACGCATAAAGGAAAATAGTAGTCTTTCTATTTATCATACTGGGGACTACTTATTTCAAGTAAAAGCTATTTTAACTTGTTTAGACATGAGGTGGGCTAAGACGTATTAACCTCCCATCCCCACAGCACTTACTTCTTTATAACATTTAGGTTATAATTAGCGTTGTTATAGAATTATCTCTCTCCTATCTACAGATTTTGAAGATACATTAGTATACCCTCCAGTAGATATGACAGTACCCATCTTACCTTAAAAAAAAAAATATTGTTTAAAAAAATCTCTTTCAGGGGAGCCTGGGTGGCTCAGTTGGTTAAGCAACTGCCTTCGGCTCAGGTCATGATCCCGGAGACCTGGGATTGAGCCCCATATTGGGCTCCCTGCTCTGCAGGAAGCCTGCTTCTCCCTCTCTCACTCCCCCTGCTTGTGTTCCCTCTCTGGCTGTGTTTCTCTCTGTCAAATAAATAAAATCTTTAAAAATAAATAAATAAAAAATAAAAAAATAAAAAAATCTCTTTTAGTAAGTTTGGCAAAGACAGGTAACTCAATTTTAATTTTGAGTTCTACCCCAGCAAATACTCTTTGAGATTTGCACATTTGTATTAATATTTTTTTTTTGTAAAATCTGTTAAAGATTGTTATCCATTTATATTTTAGGTTTTGTGTTTTTTTTAAGATTTTATTTATTTATTTGACAAGGAGAAACACAGCCAGAGAGGGAACACAAGCAGAGGGACTGAAAGAGGGTGAAACAGGCTTCCTGCAGGAAGCCTGATGTGGGGCTCGTTCCCGGGTCTCCGGGATCATGACCTGAGCCGAAAGCAGTTGCTTAACCAATTGAGCCACCCAGGCGCCCCTATATTTTAGGTCTTAAAGGTCTTTGGATTGATAATTTTATGTTCCTTATCTATTAAGGGCATTAATAACCCTTTGTTGTATTTTTCTTTTTTTTTTTTTTAAAGAGTTTATTTATTTATTTGACAGAGAGAAACACAGTCAGAGAGGGAACACAAGCAGAGGGACTGAGAGAGGGAGAAGCAGGCTTCTGCACAAAGCAGGAAGCCCGATGTGGGGCTCGATCCTGGGTCTCCAGGATCATGACCTGAGCCGAAGGCAGTCGCCCAACCAACTGAGCCACCCAGGCGCCCTGTTGTATTTTTCATAATTGTTTTTCTAGTCATCAATGCAGCAGTGGAAGAGGCTTCTCAGCCTCTGACCTTTACCCTTTTGTCTACATTTTTGGCAAGTTCTTCAGCTGGGCCCAATGAAGGTCTCCTTACTGAATCAGTTTCCCTTGAAAACAAGGAGTCCCTTTGAAAATAAACTGAGGATGAGCTCGTGGATTGTATTTATTTAACTTCCTGTCTCCTCTGCCAGAAATCAGGCAGACATACCTAGAACTATTGTGGACCCTGCCATCATTAGTACAAATAAGAACTATTGTGGCACCTGGGATGTTGGTTTTCTCGAAGCTGATTGCCAGAAGAGATGTTCTGAAGGCCTGTCTAAAAGGAAGACATGCATGTATTCATATTTGCTGGATAAGCAGGAATCCAGCTTTTCAAGCTTTTCTATACTTTTCAAGTACAGACTTCCTTTTATGACTTCTTTTTTTTATGACTTCTTTTAAAGTATAAATTCAGCATTAGATGATTAGGTAAAAACAAAAAATAGAATCTGAGTTCCACTGGGGAAGGGAGAAGTGAGAATTACTATTGTGTCATTTTTCAAGTCTCATTTTATAATAGTTTATATTTGGTATTTTATTTTTGTTGTATGTTAACTTCGTTTACTGGTAAATTTGATATGTTCACTTATTTATAGGTTGTCTTTTCTGAGATTGGTTTTCTTTTTTTTTAATTTTTTCTTTTTTTTTTTTAAAGATTTTATTTATTTATTTGACAGAGAGAGAGATCACAGGTAGAGAGGCAGGCAGAGAGAGAAGGAAGCAGGCTCCCTGCTGAGCAGAGAGCCCGGAAGCAGGCCTTGATCCCAGGACCCTGAGGTCATGACCTGAGCCAAAGGCAAAGGCTTAACCCTCTGAGCCACCCAGGTACCCTGAGATTGGTTTTCTTAGTACTGGTGTTTATGTTTCCTTAAATAGAAGAAGTCATCAGTGAAACTATCTGGAGATTTTTCTGTGGAAAGATTTTTAAATGATATAGTGTCTTTAATAGCTACAGCTTTATTTGGA
Organism: Spilogale gracilis; assembly: GCA_004023965.1. Classification (NCBI taxonomy): domain Eukaryota; kingdom Metazoa; phylum Chordata; class Mammalia; order Carnivora; family Mephitidae; genus Spilogale; species Spilogale gracilis. The sequence goes on from PITA01008790.1 coordinate 26,290, forward strand.
TTTTATTTTATTTGGTGTCTTCCTGTATCAGTTGTGGTAAGCCTTATTTTTCTAGGGGTTTGTCCATTTCATCTTTTTTTTTTTTTAATATTTTATTTATTTGAGAGAGTGAGCAAGAGAGAGAGCATGAGTTGGGTGGGGGAGGGAAGGAGCAGAGGGAGAAGCAGACTAGGGAGACTGACACTATTCTGCTGGATCCCAGGACCCTGGGATCATGACCTGAGCTGAAGGCAGACTGAACCACCCAGGTGCCCCTGTCCATTTCATCTAAAATTTCCAGTTTATTGGCATAAAGTTGCTCTAATATTCCATTAGTATCTCTTTGATATCTGTAGACCTTATAGTGAGTCAGTCTTCATTTTAGTTTTTATTACTGGTAATCTGTGCCTTTTCTTATTTTTCTTGATTAGTCTTGCTAAATAAAGGATCATCAATTTTATTACTCTTGAAGGGAAATCCTTCAATGTCAGTCTCTCTTTCCTAGACCTTCCTTTTCAGGGTCTTGGCTATTCAAGGCCAGGCTGCTTCTTGTAGGCCTCAACTCCTGTGTTTTCTCTCTATCTCCATGAGATTACTGGCTTTTCTGCCTCTAGCATGTGTTCTCTGCTTGGCTTTTCAGCATTACCTCCCCCCCCAACCCACTACAACCCTTACCACCCTAAGAATCATCATTTCCTTAGGGGAAAAGAGACAAAGAATACTGTACTCACATCAGTAGATGTCTCTTCTCTTTGGAATCTTGACCCTTCAGATCCTGGCTATTTTGACAGGGCTATCTCTGATATATTTAAACAGATGACTTAAACTTCATACCTATAACTTCATACCCTGTAGCTATCACGGTCCAATTCCATACCCCACTCTCCCAATCTGTAGGCAGTCATTACTTTCTGTGTCTATAGATTTGTTTTTTCTAGACAGTGCATATCAATGGAATCATATAATATGTTGTCTTCTGTGACTGGCTTCTTTCACTTAGCATAATATTTCAAGGTATACAAATGCTATAGCATATATCAGTATATTATGCCTTGGCAAATGGTCTTAATCCTAAATTTGAATCACCTTTCAATATTTTATTCTCTGTGTTTCCAATATTGTGAAATACCTTTGAGAGTTCCTTTAACTTATTTTTCGGTGTGTGTGTGTGTGTGTGTGTGTGTGTGTGTGTGTGTGTTGCCAATGTCACTTCTTCTGGTATGTCCTCATGTTTTTGAGAGCATCATAACTACATGCCTTAACTAATCCTTGCAATCTGGATTCAAATTTCATAGCAGCATCCTTTATGCTAGCCACTTAATCAGATAGCTTAACATTAACAGTTTATGCCAACATCTGAAACCATGGAACCAATCTTTATTGGCAGTAAAATGTTCTTTTTTGGTCTCCCTGTCATTACATTTTTCTTTCAATATGGCAGCTAATGTTAACACTTTGGTTTGAATGCTCATTGAACTGATTTGGATTATTTTTCATTGCTGCTTTCAGTCCAAAGGAGATGTGCTCCATTTCAACCATAATTGCTTTCTGTTTCTACCATAGTTTGAACTAAAATATGTTAGTACAACTTTACATTTTTTTTTTTTTTACTTCTTAAATTTTTATTATTATTATTTTTTTTTCCCTGTCACCACCTAGTCACGGGGAGGTGGAGGCTCGGATGCAGTCAAGGTTCGGCTCTACGTGTAATCCACTGCTATGGCCAAGGAAGGCATTGCTGCTGGAGGTGTAATGGCCGTTATTACAGCTTTACAAGAGGTGCTGAAGACCGCCCTCATCCACGATGGCCCACCTATCACGTGGAATTTGCATAGCTGCCAAAGCCTTTCATAAGCGCCAAGCCCATCTTTGTGTACTTGCATCCAACTGTGATGAGCCTATGTATGTCAAGTTGGTGGAGGCCCTTTGTTCTGAACACCAGATCAACCTAATCAAGGTTGATGACAACAAGAAACTAGGGGAATTGACAGGCCTCTGTAAAATTGACAGAGAGGGAAAACTCCGTAAAGAGGTTGGTTGCAGTTGTGTGGTGGTTAAGGACTATGGCAGAGAGTCTCAGGTGAAGAATGTCATTGAAGAATACTTCAAATGCAAGAAGTGAATAAATAAACTTGGTTCTTGTTTCAAAAAAATATTTTTTATTATTAATTTTTTTATGGGGAGGGGGCAGGGGCAGAGGAAGTGGGAGAGAGAGAATCTTAAGCAGGCTCTATGCCCAGCATGGAGCCTGACGCCAGGGCTTGACCTTATAATCCTGAGATCATGACCTGAGCCAAAATCAAGAGTTGGCTACTTAACTGACTGAGCCATCCAGGCGCCCCTACCTTGTTTTTTTATATTCATTGCATTTTATCAACATAATTTATGCTCTAGTTTTATGAAAGTCTAGATCTCATCCTGTCTTTGCTTTTCTGTTGCTATTTTTCAAATCTAATCCATCCAGTTTCACTTCTAGCATTATCACTTTTTATCTCTCTGTTGCACTTTAATCCTTGTTGTAAATTATTACATGACTTTATCACTAGGGACAAGGAGGCCACCCAACTGTATTCTTTTCTGTCTGGGTAAGAGATGAATAACAAATGTGCAGTGCTCAGTCACTGAGAGAATTTGAAAGAAGTGACATCATTAGTCATTGAGCATGCTGTCCATCTGCTATATAGTGGTTTGTGGGCTGAGGGTTAGCAGCAAAGTTTGTACTTTATGTGATGGTTCATAATATATGGTGACAACTGAAATTTGAGTGGTGGTAACTATTTTGTTGAATGACAGCTAGGCATTTAACTAAAGCATGATAACTGAAATTTATACATGTTGGAACAGTGCAAAGTGAAGGATGTTAATCTGTTTCAGTTAATCATATATCTTTCAGCCTCACCTACTTAATAAAGTTGGGTCTTAAACTAACTCTGAGTATTTTATTTGAGGCAGACTTAAGGCTAACATTCTAGTCTTTGAGTTTAAAAATTATGTTAGCTGCTCTGATCCCTGTGATTGTCTTCTTGAAATGTAGTCTCCTCCTTGCCTTCTACCTCCACTAATGAGGCCTTGAGCAGCTTTGACTCTGATACATTTTTCCTTTTGTGGACAAAATAGCAAAGACTTCTCTGTGTCTGATGTCTCTTGTTCTCTCTTTTTCTATGTTTTTGTGATTTAGAACTGCCCTCCAGAAACACATGGCAGCCCTTACCTGGCTTTATAGCTCTTACCTTCCAGCCAGGATGAAAGTTTTGCTTTAGCACCCACAGTGTCAGCCAGCTAGACCCTGCCTCTCTAATGAATAACTCATAAACACTGAAAGCACTCTTTTCTTGAAGAATGCCTCATAGTGGCTGTTACATCCTCTCTTTCAAACCTCAGGCCAACCTTTTATTTTCCCCTTAAAGAATCTAAGTTTCAAAAACTCTTCTTTAGTATTTAACATGGGCTTCAAAGGCTCACAAAGGAAAAAAAAAGTTCCTGAGGAGGTTCTGTCTATTTTTTCTTTGGAACCTTTGAGGCGTTTTCAAGTGACAATGTATTTTAAATGGATCCAGAGAGCTTCCTTGTGGTTCCTTTGTGTCTGTCAGCACTTAGAACATGGCTGGGCATAGAGGAAGCATTTAACAAACATTTGTCACTTTGTTAATTAAAATGACAAGCTACAGGCTTACTTTGATTTGCACATAATTTTTTTTCTTTTTTAAAAGATTTTATTTATTTGACAGAGAGAGAGCCAGTGAGAGAGGGAACACAATCAAGGGGAGTGAGAAAGGGAGCCAGATGTGGGGCTCCATCCCAGGACCCTGGGTTCATGACGCGAGCTAAAGGCAGCTGCTTAACCGACTGAGCCACCCAGGCGCCCTACACATAAATTTATTTCTGAAAATTATTTTTTGAGGATGGGGAGAGAGACATGATGCTGGATTGGCAGGAGGGGAAGAAAACTTGCTCTGACATTATTAAGGTTGATCCTCTTAGCAGTGACAAATTCAGACATCTTTTTGATGATGCTGTTGAAAATGAGTGGTTTGCAAGCAAAAATATCTTTTAAGTCCATATTTTAAATATTTACTTCAGACATGATTGCTATCTATTAGTAAAAAGCTTTTGCAGTCAAAACAAAGGATTAGTATTTAAAAAGGTAAGGATACGAGACTTGGGAGAAGGTGTTGTAACTTGTTCTTTCAGGGGAAAAGCATAAAAGCTCATGGGGATTTCTTCTGGACATGCTGTCGAGTCCTCCTACTTGTTGAAAATTTGAGCTGTTTTCTTTATCATTTTGTCTCATCTCTGATAACTATGATCCAGTAGGCACCTAAGTGTGTATGTAGTGAGGATAGCCTTTTTACTTCTGCTGTTATTTCTTAGCAGCCTAAAGGCTCTTTGAAGCTAGGGACAAAATCCATTGGGTAGCCTCATCTTTGTTTCCTCTGGCCTTTAGCAGAGAAGGGGCCTGTGCATACAACAGGTATCTAGAATTGTTTATGGAATGATTAAATCATGCCGTCTTTATTAGTTTGTAAGACCCACTCTGGGAGAATCAAAGATCAATAACAAGATCAGTTCAGGGCCCAGGAAGAAGGATCTGAGAAGTCATGGCACCATGTCATGGGGTTGGATTCAGAAACAGAAAAGCATGACTCTAGGAACTCCTTTGTGACATGGTTCATTATATGATTCAGATAGTGTGAGGTTACATGTGTAATTCTAGTGCTATTCCACCCCAAACAGCACAGCTCAGTGCTCACTTAACTTGGTTTTTGTTCATTTATGTTAGTTTATATTCTAGATGAAAAGTTTCTAGAAAGCAGGGTACAGGACTTGTAAGCTGAACTAAGAAACGCAAAATTCATGTTGAAATCCTAACTTAGAACCTCAGAATATGAGTGTATTTGGATATAGAGCCTTTTAAAGATGTACTTAAGGAAAAATGAAGTCATATGGGTGGGCCCTAATCCAATGTGACTGGTATTCTTAGTAAGGAGATTAGGACATACATGGAGGAAGATCATGCGAAAACACCAGAAAAAGATGGCCATCTTCAAGCCAAGGAAAGAGGCTTCAGAATAAAACTAACCTAGCTGATATGTTGATCTTGAACTTCTAGCTTCTAGAACTGTGAAGAAATAGATTTCTGTTGTTCAAGCCATCCAGTCATACCATGTCACCTAGTCATACCAGTCAAAAACATGGTATTTGTTATGACAGCCGTAGAAAATGAATGTAAGAGCTATTTAAATTTCTATGAAATAGTGTCAAGTCTCAAGACTATATGTAAAATAGATGCCTTAAGGGGGCAGGCAGAAATGCTACAGATGGACAGAACTTTTTTTTTCTCTTTAGTGGCAGGTATGACATTTAAAGGTCACAAATTGAATCAGGCATGGTCAGACAAGACCATAGATTTATTATCTTTTATTTTACATATGAAGATCTCTCAGCTCCCTCAAAAGTAAGTCTTTGGTGGGAGTTTGGGGGATGGGGAGGGACTTCTGGGACACTTTAATACCACCTAGGGTTTAGTAGAGATTATGTTGAGAAATGACTTTGGAGAGAGATTTGGAAATGATCAGTATCCACTATTGTCTAGCCTAAAAGCAGTGACTTTAAATAACAGAATATATAACTGTACCTCAGTCTTATTAAATTTCAGGGAAAAATAAGGTTGTAATACCAGAACACTCAATGTGTATCTGTTTTTGCCCTCACCCACTATTGCAAGACTTCTTACCTGGCGTTGGTCTCCTTACCCTGCCTCTTTGTTTCGGGTGATTCTCAGGGAGAGAGTCTTCCATAAACAGAGGCCTCTTATGATCTCTATCACTGTCTAATTGTCTATTATTGCTAACAGTTCAAAAACCTGTTTAATATGTTTCATAAGTTTTAAGGTAATTTGGATGTTTAAGTTTGTTTATATATATTTCATAATAAAACTAATATAATCACAACAAAAGAAAATTTGGAAAAGGGATAAGAGAAAAAAAATCACCCATATCACTATTTTAAGTCAATTACTAATATTTGATTGATTTCCTTTCAACTTTTTTATTCATTGCATAGGTATTTTCTCCAAAAGTTGTAATTCTAATATATACACAAGCTTCTATCCTCCTTAAAAAAAACTTAATATTATATCATGAGCTTTTGTCAATGGTACAACAGACTTAACATAATTTTAGTAATATAATAACATTGAGCTGACACAATAGTTTACTTATCAGTTTCCCAATTCTTGGACCTTTAGGTTGTTTCAAATTCTTTAAAAATAATTATAAACAATATGGATGTCTTTGACAATAGATGTATTTGAACATACTTTTTTTCCTCCCTATTTTGTGTGTCTCCTTTGGAATACATCCCCATTGTCTGAATTACTGTGTGAAATGGCCAGGCTCATTTTTTGTGCAGAAGCTTTGAGAACGTTGTTGATATGATCTGCTATAGAGAATTTGTATATAGGTGATGCTTCTCATTTTAACTTATGTCAAGATCTCCAGTGGCTTCGGAGTACTGCCTTTTGGAGGAATCATCTATCCAGTTCGTAGTTAGTGTATTTGATTGATAAGTTTGCTTGATAAGTTTGCCGGGTGAATTCAAGATAAAGATGGGATCAGGGTGCACATTGAAGACTTACATGAGGAACTGATGGAAATCTACTTCATAGCCTCAGTGACACTTCATGTGTCAGTGAAGGAGAGAGTGTGAACTCAGGAAAGCAGACACAGAGAATCAGCTCTGTTACACTAACCAGGGAGGAGACCGTGAGTGTATAGATTCAGGGACTGTGTCACTGGACTGTGGTTCTTGCTTGGGGAATGAGATATCCAGTTTCTAGCGTTAGGGGGAATGTTTCTTCTTACCCATCATATTTCCTTTGTTCTGGATAATCTTCTGAATGTTATTTGACTTCTTAGTTTTCTTAATACCAGAATGGTGGCAGTGCTTCTTATAACTCACTGTGTTTGCCTCTCTATTCCAGCAATGAGGAAGCTTCTCAAGGAAGGATATATTGCTCTACTTGTGGGCAGACTTCACTCCCAATGCCATCTTGCATTCCTGCTTTTATTTGCTCTTTGCTTTATCTTTTTATTCTCTTGTAACATGTTTACATATTTCTAAGTAGCCTTAAATTTGTTTTAGAATAAGTCATGTTTTGAATGAAGATTGAGGGATTGGCCTTTGGGATTTAGGAATTGGTCCAGTCCATTTAGTATGAACTTGTCACTGAGAGGTCACTCATCTTGGGTCCAGTATCTGGATCTGACTGACCCGTAACCAGATAGTGGATTCTGATGACTCAAACTCAGTTCTATCTTTGAGGTCCTTTCATTAAAAAAATCCAGCCCTTTGGAAGCCTTCTCCTCCTCCACTTTTTACCTTTTCACAATGCCAAGCAGAGTTAGATAATATTTGTTCAGGGGTTAAAAGCCCAGTTATACTTACATAGACTTATCCCTTTTGTCTTTTCTGCCTCTTTATACATTTTTACTTCTGTACTTGAAACCTGTAGAAACTAGCTTTTCTAAGGAAAAGTGAGGATTTAGCTATTAGCCTGGATTTTTTCAGTTAATTAAATGTTACAATTTAATAATTAGAATTTGGAACTGAGCCCCCCCCCCCTTTTAAAAAGATTTTATTTATTTATTTGACAGAAACACAGAGAGAGGGAACCCAAGCAGGGGGAGTGAGAGAGGGAGAAGTAGGCTTCCCTCCAAGCAGGGAGCCCGATACAGGGCTCGATCCTGGGTCTCCGGGATCATGACCTGAGCCGAAGGCAGTCGCCCAACCAACTGAGCCACTCAGGCGCCCCAAGGAACTGAGTCCTTTAAATACTTAGTAATTCTTTTTTTTTTTTTTTAATTTTTACTTTCTTATTTGTCAGAGAGAGAGAGCACAAGAAGAGAGAGTGGCAGGCAGAGAGAGAAGCAGTCTCCCCACTGAGCAAGGAGCCCAATGCAGGGCTCAACTCCAGAACCCTAGGATCATGACCTGAGCCGAAGGCAGCCGCTTAACTGACTGAGCAACCCAGGGGCCTTAATACTTAGTAACTCTTATATCATTGAATTTCCCAGTATTTTAAAAAATGAACTTACTTCATCTTCCTTGAGTAAGCTCTTGAAGGTAGAGACCTCTTCATCTTTGAAGCCCTCTCAGAAGTGAGACTGAGTCTTTGTATAGAGCAGGAGCTCAACCATGTCTGCTGAATTAAATACTCTCACCTTCAGATAGACTTGAGAAATAAAGATGTCTACACACACGATCCTAAGGAACAGAAAGCAATACTGCTAATAAGTATATATAGGATTGATAAGCTTTACCAAAGACCCCACTCACTCAGTGATGGCAAGGAAAGACCCACCAAAGAGATGTCATGCTAGGTTCTTGTTTAAATTCCATTTGCAATCAGAGGAGCTTGTTAAATTTTAAGACTGTATGAAGAGTGCTATGGAGGTTGTGCTTACTTTTAATTTGGTAAATGTCATTTCTATTTAGTTGTTTGGAATTAAATTACAGCTCTTTATATCAGTGAGAAACATACAAAATATTGCACATATGGTGAGAATAAGAGTGAAAATTTATAGTCATGGCAGGTGAGAGGTTTTGATTTGAGGTGAAAATATAATTTCTTTGGAAAACCCTTCTAATCTGCTAGTATGTTTCCTTAATTTTCTCCAGTGACTCAAATATTTTGAGAGCACATGTGGGCCAAGCCATTTGAGCATTTAGAAATAATAACTGTACTTTCGGTATCTAGCTCATTGCTGTGATATTCCTTGAGAACAAAAGACACAGAAAAGGGATTTAAAAAAAAGGTACATTTCATGTAGCTCCAATAACCCATTTTCAGGACTCTTCAGGGTGATTATATTCCGCATTTGCTGCAGAGAAGCTCTGATTAGGAGAAAGGGTTTAAATAATCCCATCATTGATCATCCTTTTTCTCACTTGCTTTTTGCTGGGCACTTTCTTGTCATTATAATTGATGCTTTCTTGTCTGCATCTGTTGTTAATAAAACAGCTTCTTTCTTTTGGTGAAGGGGAAAGGTCGGATATGTGGTCTTTGGATTCCTGATGATGGACAAATGTTCATGCATACTGTCTACTGTTGGCAAAATAACTCAGCAAAACTGGACATCCAAGGTATGAGCGATCTCACTGCATAGGACATGCAACTGTCAGCCATAGTCACATGAGGAATGAGTTCTTTAATAAAATAATGTTTTATACCTGTGTGTAACCACTAACAGAGCAGTTTCTTTGATTAGAATAAAAAATAATTCCAGATAAGACTAGAGCATTAGTTCCACATATGAAATTCATTCACTGTTTTTCACATTAAATTTCATGTTTGAAAGAGTTGAAGCCAGAGGGTATAAAGTGCCACAGGAGGTCATTTAAGTGGTTAACTTGATAAAAATTAGAGCTTTCATAGTGGAATCATCCCAAACTTTGTAAAAAGGAAGGGGATGGCCATTAAAATCTTTTATATCATAAGATGTTTTCTGGACATCTTATGACAAAAGAATGGTCCTTTTTAAAGATAATGTTATACATTTTTATTTTTCAATAACCATTCCAAATTCACTGACCTTTTCTGTGACAGTAATAGCTTAAAAAAACTTAAAAAGTTTATTCTGCTTCTTCAAGACAGGTAATATTTTTATCAATGAGGGAAAATATCTGCTTTTCAAAAGAACTCTTGCTGGTGAGAAACATCTTGAAAATGTTTGTTTGGAAATTTTCTAGCATTATATGATTTTGTGGTTGAAAACAATGTATCTCAACCACAAAACCTTGATAGTTCTGTACTTCAAAAAACAGAATTTTCTGGGGTGCCTGGTGGCTCAGAGGGTTAAAGCCTCTGTCTTTGGCTCAGGTCATGATTTCAGGGTCCTGGGATCGAGTCTCATATTAGGCTCTCTGCTCAGCAGGGAGCCTGCTTCCCCCTCTTTCTCTGCCTGCCTCTCTGCCTATTTGTGATCTCTCTCTCTGTCAAATAAATAAATAAAATCTTAAAAAAAAATCAGAATTTTCTAACTGATATAAAAGTTTCCAGAAGAGAAAGTCAGTGGGTTTGATTAGTTTGTAAGAACAAATCTCAGAAATATTGGGAACTTGAGCCTAATTTCAGCAAAGGTCTTTCCATAATTTGTGGTTGGGATTAAAATATCATGATGTTGAAAGTATCTTTTTTTCCCTCTGGACCTATTGTCTGTATGAGTTAGGTGCTATGCAGCCATTGAAACCAATTATTATATATGAGCATAGCATCCAACATGAATTTTTAGGTCATAGAGTTGAAAAAGTCTCCTAAAACAGTATAGTAGGAGAAGAAAAGTAAATGGGAAGTAAGGTAATTCAGGGAGAGAAACGAAACAAGAGAGACTTTGGACACAGAGACAAACTGAGGGACTTGGAGGGAGGGGGGTGGGGGGATGGGAGAGCCTAGTGGTGGGTACTGAGGGTACCTATTGCAGGGAGCACTGGGTATGGGGAATGGGCAATGAATCTTGAAACTGGAAAAAAAATTAAGTAACAATAAAAATAAATAATAAAAAAACAATGAATAATACGTGAGTATAATTTAAAAAATTTAAATATTTTATTAATATTTTTAATGAACAAAAAGTTTTAAAAAGCAGTCATAAATTTAAAATATTAAAATATTTAAATTCGTATATAGAATGTTTGAAAGATTTAAAAGTTATATTTGTGTAATTTATAAATAAATACAATTATCAGTACAATTAATAAATAAAAAGATATCCATGGAAAGTATTAGTTAAATCTTTTTACTGTTAGAGATGTATAATCAAAAAAGTTGAGCAATCACAGTTCTATACATATAACTGAGTCTCACTCCCAGATTCCCAGGAAAGAGATGATTGGTTTAATTGGGTCACATGACTATCTATCGCTGATCTAATCATCTGTGGCCCAGGGAGGAAGGTGGTGTAACTCTAGGCATCCAGAATAGCTGAGTGTTTAGGCTTCCAGTCATACAGTTACATGATTTATGGAGAAGCAACAATCTATTATCACATGACAATATTAAATACTGCCGAATATCTGTCCTGCTTAATACTAGCCTGATTCTTCTCACCTCACAATGTGTTTTTCCAGTCATTTTTACTGATGAATATTATAAACTTTGACAGTGAAAATGCAGACTCAATGTAAATAGACTGAAGTGAAGCTGTCACCCTTATAAATGTTTATGGATTTCATGAGGTTGAAGAAAATGATGTTGCTCAGATCACATGCAGGGAGGTCTGGGAAAGTCAGGTAAGTTAACAACTGAAGAGAAAACCAATAAGGGCTATGATATCATAGATCCTCAAAGCAAATGATTTGAATAGCAAAGGTAGGTATTGATAATGGTAAATTAATAAGTCCGTCAGTATTTTGAGAAGTTATCCTCTGTGTGATCTTACTACACAAATTAACCGTGAAGTGAAGGATATTATACAATGCTATTATGCTCTTTTTGTTAAAAAAAGTTATGTCTAACATAAATATTTTAGTTGTTCAAACTCAGGTATTTGAGTTCTTCAAACTTAGTACATAGTTGTGCCCATTAAAATCTAATTTAAAAAGTAAGATAAACTTATTTTCTTAAATTTTAATTTTATTTATTAGAGATAAAGCCTTAATCAAATGTTTTCCCTTAGTTATTTACTTTGGGATTTTGTTCCTTATTTGAGGATGCTCAGATTATTGGCTATGAGGCTGACCCTCCTGAGAGCTGTGGGTAGGAAGTAGTGTTTTGTACTTAGCCCTTTGCACCTTCTTTAACCCCTAATCATTTGCCTCTTCAGACCTGATCCAGCTTGAACCCCAATCCTTCAGGGTCTTTCTGGGTTTCCGATTTGTTGTTGTGAAAAATTAATTTGAACCAAAGTGTTTATAAAAGACAATAGCTCAAAAAGTTATTCATTCCTGAAAATACCTTTGTTATCTAAAAACCAAGAGGTGAAATGGGAGAGGTTTGGGGTTTATAGGCAGCTGTTTCCATTTGCAGAAGACCAGTTCTGCTGACGCTTTATCTCGGCACCACCAACTCCAGTACCCTTGTGTGCCCCACGGGTGGGATCTTTGCACACTCATGTCCACACTGACAGTTTGGCCCTAACCATCCCACAGACTAGGAATGGAAAATAGATTTCATCTCACATGCCAGCTCTGATCCACAGGGAGGGACTGCCTGGAGAACTGCAATGAAAAGGTTTCTGGGACCATGCCTAGTTTGGCAGGAAAGATTGTATCAATTGAGTAATTATGTCTGCCATGGTCACTGGAGGTGAAGTTGTAGCACACACACCACATTCTTGCTATCTCTTTCACATGTCTCTCCATGTGACATGGCAGTGAATATTTCTATACCATATCATGGAAGTTATTTGTCACCATGTAGCTCTTAAGTGTTTACCAAAGCTTGGGGTTTACTCTTAAGTTTTCATGACCCCTAACGGGTCTGAGTAAACATCTGATGTATATGCCTGTGACTGTGCATATATGATTATTAGCACCATCTTGGTGTAAACAGAAGGTTCATTATTTCTACTTACATTGAATACTATTGATTTCACTAAAGGGAGCCTTGATTTCATTAGAGAGAACGAAGGTATGAAATTGTCAAGCATCATGCTCCAGATACAAACAATATTTCAGATTTGGTCATTTATCCTTTATAACATACCTAGAGGTAGACATTTCTATGCAACTCAAACTTAGGGAAGATATTACCATTTTTTTCCCTGTCACTTCCAACATAATGTGCTTTTATACCTTCTGTACTGTCAGAGAAATTTGACCAGCTTTCAGAGTTAGAAGCTTCAGGGACAACTGTGTTAGGAAAAAAAAAAAAACCCAGGGGGAAACAGTAAGGTCTAAAGACCCTTATTTTAGCCAACACACACAAGAACATCAGGAAGTAAACATTTGCTGTGGGTTTTATTGGATTCTACTTAGCTTCATCCCTAAGCCCCAAGGTCCCTGTGGGAATGAGGTGTGCCTTGTCAATGTATAATCTTTTTAAGCCTGCACTCTCATGGGAGGTCTCAAAACACTGTTGTGATTAAAATAATACCATCCAGCATTTAAAAATAAATTCCAAAGGTCTCAGCCTTTCTTTTGACTTTCTTGAACTCTGCAAGGGGAGGTAAGGAGACCATAGTAATATATCTTTGACATCTCCTTTTCTCTTCCATCCATTTCCCTTACATTGAAGCAGCTCCCCCATCTCCCTCACCTCAGCCTCCCTCCCCAAACCCTACATCCACTGTACCAGTTCTTGCCCCTCTGCCTCTTGTCATCCTCACTAGCTCTTTTCCTCTGCATTACAAAGTCCAAGATGGCTTATTTAGCCAAGCAGAACCATCCCTGTCTGGGAGGTGGGGTGAGGAGGATCAAGACAGAATTATCTTAAGCATGGAAGGAAGAGAACAGCTGAGAACCAATATATATGAACGATTTCCCCTCTTATCTTGTACTTCATGTACATCCCTTAGAAATGTACTCTCAGGTTGTCAAATCCTGGATTATGTTGCAGTCCCTGGGAAAAGAAGCCTTGGGTGACAGCTCTAACATGGAGTACCCTACAATCTTTTCCACCCCTCACCTTGGTCTGTCTTTGGGGTGCCATTGCTCCTGCTATGTCTCTGGGGGAGTTGAGAGCTATTGCTCTGGGCCATATGTTTTAGTAAATGACTCGGGGTGCCCACCAATCTGTTCCTAAGACGCATTTGCCTTGGCTGTTTTTCTCTTCTACTTTTCTATGTCCTCTTCCAAAGTGACACTCTACATTTTGGTCCCCTTTTACTAGACAGTTACTTTGTTCTTATCTGTTCTGCCTTCTCTTCTCGACCTTTATGGTTATATATGGATTCTGGTTGATTAAAGGGATTATTATATGATGTCCAGAGCCTAACTTTATATTGGTTAACAGATAATGCTATGTGCACACAACAGGGAGACCCACTTTTTAATAATTGCCTATTGATCCACTTCCCATGGTATTTGAAATCTCAATTTCTACTCTCCTCAGTCTTGGCTCACTTGCTTATTCCTAACTAGAGTCTGCAGCCTCTATCAATTGCTAGGAAACAAGGTCTGAGTACCCAAGGAGAGTTTCTTTTTATTCTTTTGTAAAGCAACAGCAAGGAAATTTGAAAAGCTGAATGAATTTGTAGTCTAGGATGTTCTGTTCTTTAAGCTATAATTGCTCTTTTCCCTTTAACTCTAGAAGTGATTCTGCCCAACAAAAGAAACTTTAGTTTTCATGTGTGTATTAGTATTATTTCATAAAAAGTCTCCTTTAAATGTGTGATTAAAAAAGATCTCTGCATCATTAAAGGTGATTTTCTTTTGTCTTAGGACTAGTTTTATATGAATATCAGGAGAAAGATGCACTTTATTTATTTAGTGGTAGAATATACTGGATTTGTTTATTTTTTGTTGCAATAAGGTGTTTTTTTAATGTAGTGTTCCATGATTCATTGTTTGCTTTTAACACCCAATGCTCCATGCAATTCGTGCCCTCCTTAATACTCACCACCAGGCTCACCCATCCCCCCACTTTCTCCTCTCTAAAACCCTCATTTTGATTCCTGGAGTCCATAGTCTCTCGGGGTTTATCTCCCCCTCTGATTGCCCCTCTTAATCTTCCCTTCCTTCTTCTAATGTCCTCCATGATATTCCTTATGTTCCACAAGTAAGTGAAACCAAATGATAATTGTCTTTCTCTGTTTGACTTATTTCACTTAGCATAATCTCCTCCAGTTCCATCCATGTTGATGCAAGTGTTGGGTATTCATCCTTTCTGGTGTCTGAGTAATATTCCATTGTATATATGAATCACATCTTCTTTATCCATTCATCTGTGAAGGACATCTTGGCTTCTTCCACAGTTTAGCTATTGTGGACATTGCTCCTATGAACATTGGTATTCATATGGCCTTTCTTTTCACTACATCTGTATCTTTGGGGTAAATACCCCATAGTGCAATTGCTGGGGCATAGGGTAGCTCTATTTTTAACTTTTCGAGGAAGCTCCACACTATTTTCCAAAGTGGCTGTACCAACTTGCATTCCCACCAACAGTGTAAGAGGGTACCCTTTTCTTTCTTTCTTTCTTTCTTTCTTTCTTTCTTTCTTTCTTTCTTTCTTTCTTTCTTTCTTTTAAAGATTTTATTTATTTATTTGACACACAGAGAGAGCCACCCAGACGCCCTGAGGCCTCCTCTTTCTCCACAACCTCTCCAACATTTGTTGTTTCTTGTCTTGTCAGTTTTTGCCATTCTAACTGGTATAAGGTGGAATCTCCATGTGGTTTTGATTTGAATTTCCCTGATGGCTAATGATGTTGAACATTTTTTCATGTCTCTGTTAGCCATTTGCATGTCTTCTTTGGAGAAGTGTCTGTTCATGTCTTCTGCCCATTTTTTGACTTGATTATTTGTTTTTTGGGTATTGAGTTTGAGAAATTCTTTATAGATCTTTGCTATTTGCAAATATCTTCTCCCATTCCATGGGTTGCCTCTTTTTTTGTTGACTGTTTCCGATCAAAATACCGATGGCATTTTTCAAAGTGCTGGAACAAATAATCTATGGAATTTTATGGAACCAGAAAAGACCCCGAATCACCAAGGAAATGTTGAAAAAGAAAAACAAAGGCGGGGGCATCATGTTGCCTGATTTAAAGCTATATTACAAAGCTGTGATCATCAAGACAGCATGGTACTGGCACAAAAACAGATGCATAGATCAGTGGAACAGAATAGAATGCCCAGATATGGACCCTCAACTCTATGGTCAACTAATCTTCAACAAAGCAGGAAAAAATATCCAGAGGATACAAAGATAGTCCCTTAAATGGTGCTGAGAAAATTGGATAGCTATTTACAGAATAATAAAACTTGACCATTCTCTTACACTATACACAAAGATAAACTCTAAATGGATGAAAGACCTCAATGTGAGGCAGGAGTCCATCAAAATCCTAGAGGAGAATATAGGCAGTAACCTTTTCAACATTGGCCACAGCAACTTCATTCAAAATACATCTCTAAAGGCAAGGCAAACAAAAATGAAAATGAACTTTGGAATTTCATCAAGATAAAAAACTTCTACACCATGAAGGAAAGATGCAGTTGAAAAAGTGAGCCTTCTGGGATGTGCTTATTCTACAAATTGAGATACATTTGATTGTAGTAAATATAAAAACCATGAAATAACCAATTAAAAATAATTTAAATCTAAAATGCTAATCAAACTCTTGGTTATTGAGGTGTATTACCTAGGTGATGTCCGTTTGATCTCAAAATCTAATATCACTGAGGGTAGCATAAGAGAGTAAGGATTAGAGGTTCCTGGATGGCTCAGTCAGTTAAGTGTCTGATTTTACGTGTCAGCTCAGGTCTTGATTTCAGGGTTATGAGTTCAAGCTCTGCATTGGGCTCCATGCTGAACCTGGGGTCTACTTAAAAAAATATAGATAGATAGATATCAGGGGAAAATCTGTATATAAAAAAGTAAGGATTAAGTGGTATTTGGAGGATTTTAAGATAGACATTAGAAGCTTTTCGGAATTCAGAAAAACCAGTATCCATGGTCCTAGATGAGAGAAGGCTTATCTTGGGATCTGTTAATAAATGAGTCATTTATTAACAGTTTTTTAACTGTTAACAGTTAGTAGTTTATTGACCTAGGTGGCTCAGCTTGTTAAATGTCTGATTCTTGATTTCAGCTCATGTCATGATCTCAGGGTCTTGAGGTCGAGCCCCATGTCAGGTTCTAAACTAAGCAGAGTCTGCTTGTCCCTCCCCTTCTGCTCTTTACTCCACTTGTATGCTTTCTTTCTCTCAAATAAATAAAATATTTAAAAAAATAAGTAAGTAGTCTGTCTCCATGTTTTACCCTTCAAGGAATCAATATTATGATTCAGGAATGCCTCTTTCTAATCAATTATATGCCCTGCAGGTGACTATGAGTCTTGGTTTTGAGTGTTTTAATCTGGCAAGAGATATTAGAAGATTAATGGAAAATAAACATGGTTTCATGAGTTTAATTTTTTCTTGCTGTCATAAATACTCCAATGAGCCAAATCTTTTCCACTTATTCCAGTGGAAAGATCAAGTTCAATGTGTACTACACTGAATAGCCCTGGAGTATTTATTGTCTATCATATTTTCTTTGCACAAGGAAGCAACTTGAAGTCATTGATGAACATATATGGGAGGAATCTGTAGGTCATGAATATCCCAGGGGAGCAATGCATGCACTAGAATGGGAATCAGGTAGAAGGGTTGGAATGAATCTTGGTTGTACTCGCTCCTTTATTGCTATTCCAGAGGTGTGAGTCCATGAGTGTATAACCTGCTATTGTTTTGCCTGTATCAGAATTGGTATGATGCAAGCTGCTCTGGAAGCTTCAACTGTGCTGCCAGAAGTGGGTAAGGAAGCAGAATATCAGCAGGTCAGGCGGCAGCTCTGAGCTCTGTGAGGATAGGGCCCAGGCAGGCCTTGTTCTTTGCTATACCCCAAGTACCTGGCATAGTTTTCGCATAGCACAGGCACTCAGTAAATATAGTTGACCCTCGAACAGTGTAGTGGTTAGGGGTACCAACCCTCCACAGAGTTGAAAATCTGTCTATCACTTTTGACTTGTCCAAAAATTAACTACTGAACATCTACTGTTGATTGATAACATAAACAGTTGATTAATACATATTTTGTATGTTATATATATTATATACTGTATTCTTGCAATAAATTAAAGTACAGAAAAGTGTTAAGAAAATTGTAAGAGAAAATATATTTATAATACTGTACTGTATGTATAAAAAAAATCTGCCTGTAAGTGGACCTGTGTGGTTCAAACCTGTGTTGTTCAAGGGTCAACTTTACTATTAAATTACTAAAAGGGTTGATCACTCCATGGCCAAACTTGTCCCTTCCTCAAGGGTCCTTGCTGAATCTCTTTGTAGAAGCTCTAGAGATCTCTGCATTAGAGCATTCAGTCTTTGCCTGGCCAACAGAGGTGCGGCCCTGCCACAAAGGCTGGGTTCTGGAACCAGGACTGATTCTGGGAATACAGACAGGAGACATTTGCAGAGGCTTTCAGGGGAAGCCAGGGTCAAGTACCAATCTAGCTAGATTCAATATCAATTTGAAGGGTCTGCGTGGAGAGGCACAGAGATGGAGCAGTGGACATGGAAGATTGACTAGGAAACAGTCCTGGATAGACTCTTGAAGTGCTAGATAGACAGGGGGCTTTCATGAGGCAAATTCATCCTCACCTAGGATACCAAGCCTTGGAATATGTTTGGGAGAAGCTTTTTCTACTCATGACATTTTGATGCAGAGACCCAAGACCCCTGTCCCACCCCTTTTAGGAATTTGCTCTATTTCCTGCCTCAGGCAACAAGACCCTAGGAGTCCCCCAGGAATCCAAATAAGGTTCAGACTTTCTTTTCCCAAGCAGGGTAGCAAATTCTAGAATTGGCTGTGGCTTCAGCAGGTACAATCAAAATGTTGCCTCAGTAATTTCAGCTCCCCAGGACTCCCAGAAAGCCTGGGATGGAAGCCAGTAGTCACAGGCTCAGCCCTCCAGGAAGCAAGTTTGTCATCATTACTAGCTCCTGGGATTCACAAGTTGATTCCCACAGCTTTTTCCTCTTGGTGGCTTCTGAGGGCATCGAAGGTAAAGACCATGCTAGATGGTCTTACTTTAGGCCTTTTGAGCCTTTAAAGAATTGCCATTTTTTATGCCAACTGTATTGCTCGAATACAGGAAATTTAACAGAATTAACAGCACTTTCTTTGTCTGGGTGCAAGATGGTCCTGTCAATGCACTCTCAGCCTCATTAAAGCACTTAAACCAGGCTTTTGGCAATATGCAGACTGCAGTGGCTCTTTTGCCAGAGTGTGAGTTTTTAAGAGCACCTTCTCATCATGTCTGGAAGAGATTGGGTTTGACTGGTGTGGAAAGAGAGAGCTTCCAATGGGAGTCTTTTTGAACCTTTAGTTTTCTACTATCTCTGGCTATAGGCCATGTTGGCAACATGGTGACAGGGCCCACGTATTCCCCGGCAACTTCATTTTCATCCAAACCATCAAGGTTAAATTTAGTGGGCAAATCCTATAATTAGAAGAAACTGCATAAACTGTTAGACCACAGGGAACAATCTTACTAAAAGGTATCTTGTGACCCACATGGAGAAATTTAGGCAATGGAAGGCTCAGGACATTTTTAAGTTTTCTGTAGACTCTTCTAGAGGCTTCATCACTTATACCAAACATAATAAAATGCACCCACATCTTAATTAAATGTAAAAATTTCCATAAAATGTTGAAAGGATTTTTATAATTTTGCTTCTGGAATTATTTACCTTAATAATAAGAATGACATTAAATTTACAGTTGATTGTGCCTTATCAATCATTGTACCTACTCAGAAATTCTTGTAAAACAAGAGAATCTAATCCACAAATTATTCTCACATGCAACGAACTTTTATGAATAATAAATTAACTATTAATGAAGTTGACATAATGTTACATTTTGCAGGCTATTAATTAAATGTTTATAATTTCAGTTTGCCTTTCTGTAGCTTGGCACCAAATAATTTTTTTTCCCTTTTTTACAAGCCCCTAGAAAGCTTGTGGGCCTCAGGCACTGGACATTTTAGTCCAATGGAAAAGCCCTGAGGGAATTTGGCTATAATATTTGGCTCAGTAATAAAGTTAACAAAGTAATAAAGTACAGGATTGTTGTTCCAAAGTTAGAAGGTCTGTCATGTCAAAGAGTAGTAAGACCAATTCTATGGTACTCCATAGGATGGGAGTGAATGAATCTTCACAAAAACATATTGAAGAGGCTGTCCTAGGAGATATGTGAACTGGAAGTGTTCAGCAGGAGCTGGAAGGATCTTTTGTAGAGAGGCCTGGAGGTTGGAGAGGGTCAAGGGTTCAAGTCCCCGAGCCAGTCATTAGCTGTGTAATTTGAGCAAGTCACTTAATCTCTGTGTATTTTTGTTTCCTCATCTGTAAAAGGGATACTACTTATTTAATCTGTTATTGTCTTTCATTTCTAAAATGAAGATATATTCCTGCTTCACTTATCACAGAGGTTTACCGAAGATCAAAGTGAGATAATTTTAAACTTTTAGTCAAAGTGATAAGTTCTATATAAATGTTAAGCCCTGTTCAAATGTTAGAATTATAAATCAATTCCAGGATACTAATGGAATACCTAGTATGTTGGAAGGGGATCTACAAAACGAGTCTTTAAAAATCATTATTGCTACTGAAAATAATCTTAGCATAAAAACCTAAGGAAATTTAGAACATTGGAGAACCCAGTGCTACTTATATACAGTAAGTCAAAGCTCTATAAAGGCAACCTAATATGCATTTTGAGATTTTTCTAAATCTCAAAGGAAAAGCTTATAAGTAAAAGGATTAGAACTAAAAGGAATGTTGGACACTGAGTCCCAAACACTTTTTTTTATACATAGAAAGATGGTGTATAAAGTAACTGAGTGACTTGCAAAATGATTTCTACTTATTTAATAACCTGCCTTGTTTCATAAAGGATTTCAAGTGTATTATAAGAATAGGTACAATGAAATAGGCAAATCTAAAATACAACCAATGCTGTGATCATGGAAATGAGATAAAGTATAATGACCAAGTGAATGGGAGAGTGAAGTTATGGTGGCAATATATAACTTGTATAAAGTTATTAGAAATTAACAGTAAATTGTCTATGAGTTTCCTGGTTATCCAAAGTAAAATAAAACCCAAGTTCATGACAGAACCAACATTAGAAACTCACCTTAGACTGGTTTATTTTTTGTGCTGTTTAAAATTGTTTTTGATCATGGCGCCTGTGTGGCTCAGTTGGTTAGACAACTGCCTTCAGCTCAGGTCATGATTCCGGAGACCTGGGATCAAGCCTTGCATCGGGCTCCCCACTAGGCGGTAAGCCTGCTTCTCTCTCTCTCACTCCCCCTGCTTGTATTCCCTCTGTAGCTGTGCTTCTCTCTGTCAAATAAATAAAACCTTTAAAAAAAAGTTTTTTGATTGATTTTACATCCTTTGGTCTTAAAATATTTTTTGTTTAGCATTCTTTTTCTCTCCATTGCTTCAGTCTGTGGGGATGATGGTCTTTGTGAGGAGAGTGAGAGCTGCTCCGTGTGCCCAGTTGACTATGGGAAATGTCCACTTCCTGCAGATGCCTGGGTGATGAGTACCCTTCCAATCTGTTTGGTCTCTATTGCCTCTTCCTTGACCATTTTGGTAAGAATCAGCCAACATCTTATGCCAAATTTTCCTTGGTTATTTTTTCTTATGTCTATTATTCCCTGTCAGGATCTGACATCTTAGAGTTTGTATTGTCAAGAGTCATTGAAATTATGTAATCTATGCCCATTACTTTACAAATGAGGAAACCAAGATACAGGTATGTTAAGTGACTCTGCATAGAGGGCAGTGTAGCAACAACTAACCTTTATTGAGCTTCTACATATGCCTTATTTAATTCTCACAGCAAACACTGATAAGTAAACATTATTATCCTTTTTTTTTTATAGGTGAGAAAAATGCGGCAAAAAAGAGTGAAGTGCTTTGCCCAAGGTCACAAGAAGAGTAAGTGAGGGAGCTGGGCTTTGAACCCAGTCTTTGTAGTTCATCTCTTTGTACAACCTCCCACCCTGTGTTGCGTCTTAAGAGGATGACAGAGCTTGGGATTGAATTCAGTTCTCTGTGAGTCTAGTGCTTTTTCTACCATACTTTAGAGAAGACAGTATTGGACCTTAAATTCCCCTTAGGCTGGAGAGGTGTACAAGACTAGGTTTGGGATTTGGAAGGCTCAGCACTGAGCTTGATTAGGACTGTCTGGCCCTGCTTTTGGGGGATTGTTTCTTTGGCCAATGGAGTCAGTCTCTATAGAAATCTCTGGTGTTCAAATGGATTCATTGGTTGCCTGATGCAAATAGGTTTATATCTATGGTTCTTAGCCATGCTATTAAGATGTCCTGGTCTGGGGTAATGAGTGTGATGTGCCAGTAATTAACGAAAGTTAAAGTAATCTGGGACTGTTGCAGCTGAATTTGGCAGAACTGGCAGCAAGGGGCTGCTTTGCCTCTCAGCCTCAGTGAAGGGAACAGGGCATGTGGTACATTCTGCTTAGAGGGCAGTGTAGATAAATGGTCTCAATCCTATCTCTGCTTCAAGAAGTAAATTTTAATGAGTATATTTTGCCACATGATGTAGAGCTCTGTATTTTTTATTCTTTTTTTTTACGAAGGCAGAATATTTCTAATAGGAGAGAGCAGAGAAAGCCATGTTAAAAGAACAACATACACCTATCCACACACATTCATATCAATGGTTGCCAACTAATCTGGTAATTTGAATCTTTGTTGACACTTGATATTATGCAGATAAGGGGGTAATTATCCCAGAGTCCAGTCCAGCATGGAATTCCATTCAGTGAATAACAGACCAACAAATAATAATTATAAACAAATTACAGTATTCTTGCTATCTTTCCTAAAAATGCAGGGCTTCTTAAAAATCCTATTTTTTTTTCCTCAAACTATGTTTCCAACGTTGTAGCTGCTCCAAAGTCTCTTTTCTCCCCCAGTATAAGCTACTCCCCTGGGTCTTTATCCAGTTAAACCTATAGAAATTCGCTTATCTCTTCCTTCTCCCCCCCTTTTTTTTTTTTTTAGATTTTATTTATTTATTTGAGAGAGAGAGAGAGAGTGAGTGAGAGAGAGCATGAGAGGGGAGAAGGTCAGAGGGAGAAGCAGACTCCTCGCAGAGCAGGGAGCCCGATGTGGGACTCAATCCCAGAACTCCAGGATCCTGACCTGAACTGAAGGCAGTGGCTTAACCAACTGAGCCACCCAGGCGTCTCACCTTCTCCCTTTTTTGCTCAGCTCCTCATTATATAGGTCAACATAGCTTTTTGAGCAGTTTAATTTTCTTTTTCCCCCTATTATCTTGGTTCTATGCAATAAAGATCTAGGAATGGATCTGAAAGTTAAAGTAATTTCCTCCTTACATAGAAATAGGGAGTGGTTTGGAAAAGACCCTGGGACTATTCCTGCACTTTTTTTTTTTTTTGTCCTCTATCAAATCAACTTTTTGTGTATGCACTGTAGCAAATTTAAAATCCTAAATTCTTACCAGCTCATGCTCTAATATGTGGGTTCCTCTTCCTGTCACATGGCGTGTATCTAGAAAATTGACAAAGTGAATTTTTTAAAAAAGATTTTATTTATTTATTTGACAGAGAGAGATCACAAGTAGGCAGAGAGGCAGGCAGAGAGAGAGGAGGAAGCAGGCTCCCTGCTGAGCAGAGAACCCGATGCAGGCCTCGATCCCAGGACCCTGAGATCATGACCTGAGCTGAAGGCAGAGACTTTAACCCACTGAGCCACCCAGGCGCCCAGACAAAGTGCATTTATTTAAAGATTTTATTTATTCATGAGACACACACACACAGAGAGACAGAGAGAGAAGTGGGGTCCCCACTGAGCAGAGAGCCCAATTCAGGACTCTGTCCAAGGACCTTGGGATCATGACCTGAGCCAAAGGCAGATGGTTAACCGACTGAGCCACCCAGGTGCCCAACAAAGTGCATTTAAACATTATTCTTGAAACTATTATTAGGAATGTTCAGTTACCCCCAAAATCTATATTGTATATTCTAATACTAAAAGTCTGTGGTTTGGCATTTTCTATTGTTTTGGGTTGTTGATGCTAATGTTTTCCTCCCTGGGATAGATAATAGAATTTGTTGACATGGAGGCAGAGTATGTGTGTGGAGATGAGAGAGAGAAATCGTTCCTTGGAGCTTTGAAAAGAATGGAAGGGAATTTAGAAGATTGCTAAGGAATGATTACAGAGAAGTTGGGTCAGAGTAGAGAGGAAGAATAGCAATAGCTTTTGAGGGGGCTAAAAAACAATATTTTTCTTTATTTTGAAGCTGAAATGTACAAACTATTTACATTAAAAATAAATCTGAAATAAAGTCATGTGACATTTAAAAAATTGAGTTGAATTCTCAACTCTTGGTTCTTATTTATATGACCTTTATTTATTTATTTATTTATTTATTTATATATTTTTTAAAGATTTTATTTATTTGACAGAGAGAAACACAGCCAGAGAGGGAACACAAGCAGGGGGAGTGAGAAAGGGAGAAGCAGGCTTCCCGCCGAGCAGGGAGCCCGATGCGGGACTCGATCCCGGGTCTCCGGGATCATGACCCGAGCCGAAGGCAGCCGCCCAACCAACTGAGCCACCCAGGTGCCCCTATATGACCTTTTTTAAAAAAAGATTTTATTTGAGAGAGAGAGAGAGAGAGCATAAGCAGGGGGAGCGGCCAAGAGAGGGAGAAAGAGAGAGAGAGAGAAGCAGGTTCCCCACTAAGAAGGGAGCCCTACTTAGGGATGGATCCCAGGACCCCAGGATCATGACCTGAGCTGAAGGCAGACTCTTAAGTGACTGAAACATGCAGGCGCCCTGAAATTTATGTGGCTTTTTAATTTAAATCCTTATTAAATCCATTGTGATTGACTATGCTAATGATTACCATCATCTTATTGGTAGCCCTATTGTTGCTAATGATCAATAATTAAGCATTGATTTTTGTGCTGAATTTTACTGCTTCTTTCTTTCTTTCTTTCTTTCTTTCTTTCTTTCTTTCTTTCTTTCTTTCTTTCTTTCTTTCTTTCTTTTTTAAGATTTTATTTATTTATTTGACAGAGAGAAACACAGCTAGAGAGGGAACATAAGCAGGAGGAGTGAGAGAGGGAGAAGTGGGCTTCCCACCAAACAGGGAGCCTGATATGAGGCTCGATTCCTGGACTCCAGGATCATGACCTGAGCTGAAGGCAGATGCTTAATGACTGAGTCACCCAGGCACCCCATTTCTTTTCTTTTTTAATGTGGAGACCAATGCAAGGCTTCAACTCACCAACTTGAAGATCAAGACCCGAGCTGAGATCAAGAGTTAGATGTTCAAGGCACCTGGGTGGCTCAGTGGGTTAAAGCATCTGCCTTCGGCTCAGGTCATGATCTCAGGGTCCTGGGATCGAGGCACACATTGGGCTCTCTGCTCAGCAGGGAGCCTGCTTCCTCCTCTCCCTCTGCCTGCTTCTCTGCCTACTTGTGATCTCTCTCTCTGTCAAATAAATAAAATCTTTAAAAAAAAGATTCAGATGTTCAGCTGACCAAGCCACTCAGGCATCCCTGAATTTTACTGTTTTGATTAATTTTTTACTGTAAAACATTTCAATCATATTTCAATCTTTCTTTTCTTTTAGTTTTTTCAGTATCTTTTAAAAGTGGTTTCAAAAGATGTTTTTGGATAAATGTTGGATAGTAGATTTCACTCATATTGCACAAAGTTTGTAAACAGCCAGAGACAGAGTTTTTTCCCCCATGCCCATCATAACCCACGTTCACAAATTTGGACTCAAAATTGGTTGAGATTAGACTAGTTAGGATCTGGCCACCTAGATTCAGGCCATTTGGTCCTAATAGTCTAGTTAGTGCCTGTGGTTCTTACGCTAAACTCACAGGGGTTGCCTGGAGTTTACCATGATTTAGACAAATAGGAGAGTTGGGCCAGTGAATATTTAAATCACCCACTGAGAAATGCTGAATGGTCGTTAAGATGAGTGAAAGTTCACATTTATGTCACACTTCTAACTTCTGCAAGGACATTGTTGAAGGTTATAGATCTTGTTCTCTCTCTTTTTTTATAGTAACACACTAAAAAAAAAACAGGAGAAATGGACAAAAGATAAAAATCTCCTTTTGGAGGCTGATGAAAATTGTCAGATTAGATGGGCTCTTTGGGAATCATTATTTCTTATAATGCTCTGCATACACCCAGAGAGCACAGGAAATCACATGTCAAGGTCACTCTGCTCAGCAGAAAATTTCCTTAATGCCATATAACAATGAGTGAATAGAATGCAAATAAGGTTTTGACCACTAGCCCACCTCATTAGGACTGTCTGCACTCCAATCCACTTTTCCTACTTTTTCTTTTGAGGCTGTATAGCCTCAGTTCAAAGGCCCTAGCTCTTTGACAGTGATGGCTGTTGCTTTTCTGCTGAAATTCTATGGGCTTTAGCGGCCGGCCAGATTCAGGGTTGGTGCTACCAGATTAGAGCCCATTCTCTGGCCCTAACTGCCACATCCCCAAGACTAGATTAAGTCTTGATTAAGACTGGGATTAAGGAAACCTGTTGTAGCTATAAAACCAAGAGTGAGAGATCTGCCATTTCAGTCAGAAATTCTGTCTTGATATTCAGAATGATCATATCCCCTAGTTATGGTTTGGAAAGATAAACAAGCTCCCAGCCAAATAGAAAGAAAAATACTCCCAAATTCATATGCAAAAAAAGAGTGACTGGAGGGCCTCTAGGAGATAAACTAAGGGAGTTTTTACAAAGGAAAATCATTAGGATTTCCAGGTTATTGTATTCTATCCTCTTATGGGGAACCCATATTCAGTAGGCGATTACTTTGTGCCAGGTGCTATGCTGGATGCTTCATGTATGCATTTTAACCCATAGTCAACCCTATCAGTCATGGGTAACACTGTCCCCTTGCAGAATAAAGAAACTGAGGATCAGAAGTTGTCACTTGCTCAGGAACTTACAGATAGGATAAAAATTCTAACCACCTCTGACCTGAAAGCCTTATTCTCTCTCAAGAGGTTCTTTCTGAAAAAAAAAAGTAAAAATTTCAAAATATTACCATTGATCACTGTGATACTGCTTGGTGTCCTTCCAGAACTGTCTATTTAGCTGGGAACTAAATCTTTAGGTAATAGTTGGAAAGTGGTGAGTCCCCTCACTGGAGTTATTGAACAGGATGTTGGTGTTTTGTTTTGATTTTGTTTTTCCTAATTTTTATTTAAATTCTAATTAGTTAACATGTAGTGTAATATTGTTTCAGGAGTAGAATTTAGTGATTCATCACTTACATATACCACCCAGTGCTCAACACAAGTGCCGTCCTTAGTAGCCATCACCCATCTAGTGAAGGGTCCATTTGCCGGGAGTCAGCCCCAGGAATAGTCGGGACCAAAAAGGTGGGGACAGCGATAATGAGGAGACCGGACTTGAAAAGTGGTGTGAGGATCTCCCGAAAACATTGTTCTCAGGGTTCTTTATTTATAGCACATTTTGGTTAAAGGCTAATCTAAGGAACAATCAATTACAGACAAAGACAGATCCTTACTGATGCACATCACGTGTCTTGCTCAGGTGGTTTTTATCAATCATTATCCTATCAGAACTTTCTGCCTCCCCTAAAGGCAGGGAGATGAGTATGCGGTCATGTGGTTACGAGATTTCTCTTATTTGAACTAAGCTAGTTACAATGCAGCTACTATACTACCATGATTGTTTTTCTCATCATCTCTCATTATCTCATGTCTTAAAAGGGTAGGGTGAAACTTGAGGCTTGAGGTAAGCAAGCTAAAAGTAGGAGAAGAGAGAGGCTTAATATAATTGTAAATAGAAAGAAGTGGTTTTCAGAACTAATCAGGTGAAAAGGGAGAACAAAGAAGGCAAAGCTGCATGGCATCGATGACTGTGACCTTGCCTCACTCCCTCACTTTGAGGAAGGGTCATGGCTTCCGTGCCTTGCAGAGGGAACCCGTATCAATGACCATGCCTCTGGTCCATGGCAGCCATTGGTGAATCATATGTTTACTCTGTTTTAGAAGGTATTTGTGCATCTGATGAGGTAGTATGTGCCAGTAGTGGTTTATATATTACTGATGGGAAATTGAAAGCAAATGAACAAACAACTAATGGTTACATGTTTTAATGCATATTGGAAAAATATTAACCAGTATTAGCTTGTGAATCCATAGATACTGTTTAGACAGAGCTGAAGAAAATAAGTATCTTTTTTACAGAAACACATGAAGTAGATAATAGTAACCCCAGATATTAAAAAAAATGTGATGGTAGCATGTGACTCATGGTGTTTGGAAATCATCACAATTAGAAATGGCCAAATAATGTTAACTCTGAGGGACAATGAGTCTAAGTACCCTTTGGTAACTTCTAATTACCTAGAGATTATGTTCTATAAAATAGAATTCCTAACTAGCTCTGTCTGCTACCCAGCCCATTCTTAGGCACCAGATTCCACTGTTGGCTCTTATGAAAGCAGGGAATTCAAATTAATTCGAGCTCAGCCTATCCAAAATCTAATTAATGTATACAACAAAAGTGAAAGAAAAGGAATTTTTAGATGGCCCAACTTTCAGGATCCCTAGGATCACAGCTATAAAGAACTGTATAAATGGCATCTCTTTGCCAAGAAATTGTTTCTCTTTTTAATTCATTTAAGGCAGTGACAGGAAATTATTTGAGCCCAGGTTCTAATCTTGGCCCTGTCACTAACCAAGTGTGTGATGTGGGGGCCCAGGGAGGTGTTCTTAAAGATACTTTCCTTTTCTAGTGCTTTTTGAACAAGTCATACTTATGCTTCAACATGGTTTGATGAGTTATCAGCTTTCAGATAGTGCCTCTGATTTGAAAACAAAGCAGGAACTCAGAGCTACATCTTGGGTAGCATCTGGGTAGGAGGCACCCAAGGAATATTAGAGTTAGGATTGGGTTAGGCAGTAAAGTTTAAATGAATTTGGAGACAGGAACTTACATTTACTGAGCACTAAGTACATTCAATGTACTTTGTATACTATGTCAATGAATCCTCAAAATCCACTTTTACGGATAAAAAAATTGAGGCTAATACAAATATTGAGCCATTACATTGTATACCTGGCACTAATATGTCAGTTATACCTCAATAAAAAAAGGAATAAAGAAAGAAAATTAAGACTAAGTTTAAGAAACTTGCATAACAGGACACCTCGTTGGCTGTTGGTTAAGCATCTGCCTTCGGCTCAGGTCACCATCTCAGGGTCATAGAACTAAGCTCTACATCAGGCTCCCTGCTCAGCGGGGAGTCTGGTTCTCCCTCTCCCTCTGCTGCTCTCCCATTTATGCTCTTTCTCTCTGTCAAATAAATAAATAAAATCTTTAAGGAAAACTTGCATAAGGTAACCCATTTCCTATATGGCAGACCTGAGACTGAATTGAAGTGTGGTGGGCTGTAACCACTGTGATTTATTGCCTCTGAAGATTTTCAAGATTTTATTTATTTGGGGTGCCTGGGTGGCTCATTGGGTTAAAGCCTCTGCCTTCAGCTCAGGTCATGATCTCAGGGTCCTAGGATCGAGGCCTGCATAGGCTCTCTGCTCAGCATCCTCCTCTCTCTCTGCCTGTCTCTCTGCCTACTTGTGATCTCCCTCTCTGTCAAATAAATAAATGGATAAATCTTTTTTTAAAAAAGATTTTATTTATTTAACAGAGAGAAACACAGCCAGAGAAGGAACACAAGCAGCAGGAGTGAGAGAGGAAGAAGCAGGCTTCCTGCTGAGAAGGCAGCCTGATGTGGGGCTCAGATGCAAAGCTCGATCCCGGGACTCCGGGATCATGACCTGAGCTGAAGGCAGAGGCTTAACCACTGAGCCACTCAGGCGTCCTGCCTCTGAAGATTTTAAATAGGCATGAGAGTGCAACCTATAGAGCTGAGTTCAGAGCCCTGTAAGTTTAGTGCAGGTGAAGAAAAGCAGCCAGCTGTGGAAGACCTTCCAAGCAGGTGGAGGGAGGTGATTGACAAGAATAGATGGTCATGTTTTCCCTGGTAGACCTGCTGGATCTAAGGGTCCAGTGGTTCAGCACAGGCTTGGGAAACAAGTGCCTGTGCTCAATCAAGGAGGCACAGGTAAGCAAACACAGATGGCAGCAGGGGCAGGGGACCTGGGGATCCAGGGATGATGTGCGAGACAGCTGAGGTAAAGCTTAGATTGCAGAAGGCAGAGTCCCCAGCACAGAGGCCCGAAGGAATCCACATCAGTCAGAGGCCTGCCCTGCTTGCTTCATAGAAGTCTACATGTAGGAATGATCGGTATCTAGAGATCCTGGTCTGGTCTGAATGGCTCTGTAACTGATTGGCTATGGAAGGTGGCCTCATTCTTTCTCTATTTTTGTCTCTCTCTCTCTTTTCTTTTTTTTTTGAAGTAGTCTCAGTGTGGAGCCCAACCCAGGGCTTGAACTCACAACCCTGAGATAGAGACCAGAGCTGAGATCTAGAGTTGGTCACTTAACCAGTTGAGCCACCCAGGCACCCCTGTTCTTGTCTCTTAGTTAGGAGCTTTGAACTCAAGTCATACTCAACTGTAAAATGAGGATAATAATGGTAACTCTTCATAGGGTTATTGTATAGATTAAATGAGATAATGTAGCTAAAGTACAGTGATTGGCTCCATAAATGTAATTATTATTGTTATTAATAAGTGATAATACTTACATGGGATTAAGTCTTTCTACCATCCAGTAACTCGGACTTAAAATAGCCAGATATTTCATTTTAATCAACAGTACCATAACACTGTTTGAGTTTAATCATAAGCTAATTTGAGTCTAAGTTCTTGCTCATAATTCTCAAAGATTGAGAGAAATTATGATTATAATGTGGCCAGCCCCTACCCCTCTCCACCCTTACCCCCCCGCCATTTTCCTAATCCATTCCTTCTCCTCTGGACCATCTCACAGTAAGGAAAGGACAAGGTCTTCATTGCTCTGGGCTGTGCCTCATCTCTTAGAGGACAAAAGCCTCCCTCTGTGTCCCCAACACACTCATTGCCCTGTAGGTCCCTTCTTGGCACCTGCCTGAATTTTCAGGAAGCGTGGAGGGTTATTCATAGTGGCTCTGACCATGTGCCTGAGGACATAGATGTATTTTTAGTGTCTTCTTCCTAGTGTCTGGCTGGAAAGGTCATGCCTATTTTTTATGCCTAATGTCAACTTCTGAATAAACAGGGCAAAGAATTCATTTCTGTTAATAGGGCCCAAGCAATGCCAAGGTGTTGGTTCCCCCTTCTCCCCACCCCTTTGGAATATCATTTTGCTAATGGCATGAAAAGAAAGTGCTTTGTTAAGCCCCAAAGCAGTTTATAGGAATTATTCTGAAGGAGGAGAATGAAGGTGTCCAAGAGCACCCTAGATGGGTGGCTGGGTGCCTCAGTTGGTTAAGCCTCCAACTCCTGGTTTCAGCTCAGGTCATGATCTCATGTGTCATGAGTTGGAGCCCTGAGACATGTTCCCTGTGCAGTGGGGAGTCTGCTAGAAGGCTCTCTCCCTCTCCCCCTTCTCCCAGTCATGTTCATTTGTTCTCTCTCTAAATAGGTAAATAAATAAATCTTTAAAAAAAAAAGGAAGAAAGAAAGAGCACCCTGGAGAAAAGAGGTTAGGTAAATTAGGTAACCTCAGAGGGGCTGAACCAGGACCACTGAGAGGTAAATATAGGGAGAGGTTTTGGGTACCATGTTTTCTATTTACAGAGATGAGCAGGAATGGAATGGCACATTGATAAACAATGAGTGGTCACCCTTGCATGTATTCATTCAAACAAAGACTGGAAGTGTCAACCAGGATATTGGTGACTGGAGTCCTGTGGGAGCAGGAGACTGGATGAGATGGGCTGAGGGCCCTTCCAGTGCTGAGATTCATGATTCTGGAGGGGTAAGGGTGAGGGCTATTCTGCATGTTGCGGATGGCCACTGAATGAAGTGGACACACACACACACACACACACACACACACACACAGCAACAACAGCCTTGAAAATAAACCTGTGTGTGGTCACATTTTCCTGGGGGTGATATGGTCTTTCAGTTTTCCCCCTATGTATTTGTTAATGGTTACTAGTTTATTTAAGTTTAGAAATTTTTTTTCCTTAGTCAGTTTTGGTCAATAATATTTTTATAGAAGTGTCCTTTTAAAACATATTGGGATAAAGTTGTGTATTTCTTATGATTTTTAGTGTCAGTTTTCTCTGGAGTTATATCCTCTTTTTCATTTCTGGTGTGTTTTTTATTTTTCTTCTTTATCTATCATATAATTGACATGTAACATTAATTTCAGGTGTACAGCACAATAATTTGATATTTCTATATACTACAAAATGATCACTGTAAGTTTAGCATCCATCACCTGGCTTAGTTACAAAATTTCTTTTACCTTTTATCTATCTATCTATCTATCATCTATTTGTGAGAGACAGAGTGAGAGAGAGCATGAGAGTGGAGAAGGTCAGAGGGAGAAGCAGACTCCTCATGGAGCTGGGAGCCCAATGTAGGATTCAATCCTGGGACTCCAGGATCATGACCTGAGCCAAATGCAGCCACTTAACTAACTGAGCCACCCAGGTGCCCTTTTCTTACCTTTTAAAATTTAATCCCTTAGTACCTTTCAAATATGTAATATAGTATTATTAACTCTAGTCACTGTGCTATATAATATATCCCTGTGACTTATTTATTTTATAATTGATAGTTTATGTATTTGACTCCCTTCAGTCCTTTCTCCTACCCCTAACTGCTGTCTCTGGCAACCACTCTGTATCAATGAGCTTATGTTTTTTTTTTTTTTTTTTTTAGATTCCACAGATAAGTGAGAACATACAGTATCTTTCTCTGTCTGATCTATTTCAATTAGCATAATCTCCTTGAGGTCATTCACATTGTTGCAAATGGTAAAATTTCCTTCTATTTTATGGCCAAATTATATTCCTCTGTGTGAGTGTGTGTGTGTGTGTGTGTGTGTGTGTGTGTGTGTGTGTGTATTACCAAATTTTCTTTATCCATCCATTTATCCACCAATGGACACATAGGTTGTTTCCATATCTGGGCTATTGTAAATTATACTGCAATGAACACAGAGGTGCCAATATCTTTTTGAGTTAGTGTTTTTCATTTTCTTTGGATAAATATTGAGAAGCAGAATTGCTGGATCATCATTTTAATACTTTTATGTTTAACTTTTATTTTGTCCATAATACAGCCACCTTATCCCTCCCCTCCACCCTTCAGCAGCCCTCAGTTTGTTTCCTGAAATTAAGAGTTGCTTATGGTTTGTCTTCTACCCCAGTCCCATCTTGTTTCATTTTTTCCCTCCCTACCCCTATGACCCCCTGTCCCACCTCTCAAATGCCTCATATCAGAGAGATCACTGATTACTGTCTTTCTCTTATTGACTTATTTCACTCAGCATAATGCCTTTCAATTCCATCCACATTGCTGCACATGACAGGATTTCATTCTTTCTGATGGATGCATAATATTCCATTGTATATATACACCACATCTTCTTTATCCATTCATCTGTTGATGGACATCTAGGCTCTTTCCATAGTTTGGTCATAGTGGACATTGCTGCTATAAACATTTGGGTGCATGTGCCCCTTTGGATCACTACATTTGTATCACTACATTTGTAACGTTAGAAAGTAGTATGGGGGCGCCTGGGTGGCTCAGATGGTTGGGCAACTGCCTTTGGCTCAGGTCATGATCCCGGAGACCCAGGATCAAGTCCCACATTGGGCTCCCTGTTCGGCGGGAAGCCTGCTTCTCCCTCTCTCACTCCCACTGCTTGTGTTCCCTCTCTGGCTGTGTTTTTCTCTGTCAAATAAATAAAATCTTTAAAGAAAAAAAAAAAAGAAAGTAGTGTGATTGGTGGGTCATAGTGTAGCTCTGTTTTCAACTTTTTGAGGAACCTCCATACTGTTTTCTAGAGTGGCTGCATGAGCTTTCATTCCTACCAACACTGTAGGAGGGTTCCTCTTTCCCCGCATCCTTGCCAACATCTGTCATTTCCTGACTTGTTAATTTTAGCCATTCTGACTGGTATAAAGTGGTATCTCACTGTGGTTTTGATTTGTATTTCCCTGATGCTGAGGGATGTTGAGCACTTTTTCATGTGTCTTATTGGCCATTTGGATGTCTTCTTTGGAGAAATGTCTGTTCATGTCTTTTGCCCATTTCTTGATTGGATTATTTGTTCTTTGGGTGTTGAGTTTGAGGAGTTCTTTATAGATTTTGGATACTAGCCCTTTATCTGATATGTCATTTGCAAATATCTTCTCCCATTCTATTGGTTGTCTTTTGGTTTTGTTGACTGTTTCTTTTGCCATGCAAAAGCTTTTGATCTTGATAAAGTCCCAGTAGTTCACTTTTTTCCTTGCTTCCCTTGCCTGCTGATGTTTCTAGGAAGAAGTTGCTGCAGCTGAGGTCAAATAGATTTCTGCCTGTGTTCTCCTCCAGGATTTTGATGGATTCCTGTCTCACACTGAGGTCTTTTATCCATCTTGAGCCTATTTTTGTGTGTGGTGTAAGGAAATGGTCCAGTTTCATTCTTTGGCATGTGGCTGTCCAATTTTCCTAACGCCATTTGTTGAAAGGACTATCTTTTTTCCACTGGACATTCTTTCCTGCCTTATCAGAAATGAGTTGACCATAGAGTTGAGGGTCTATTTCTAGGCTCCCTATTCTGTTCCACTGTTCCATGTGTCTGTTTGTGGGCCAGTACCATACTGTCTTGATAATTACAGCTATGTAATAGAGCTTGAAGTCTGGAATTGGGATGCTACCATCTTTGGTTTTCTTTTTCAACATTCCTCTGGCTATTCTGGGTATTTTCTGGTTCCATGTAAATTATAGGATTATTTGTTCCATTTCTTTGAAAAACACTTATGGTATTTTGATAGGTATTGCATTATATGTGTTTCCTAGATTGCTCTAGGTAGCATAGACACTTTCACAATATTTTTCCTTCCAATTCATGAGCATGGAATGTTTTCCCATTTCATTGTGTCTTCCTCAATTACTTTCATGAGTACTTTATAGTTTTCTGAGTACAGATTCTTTGCCTCTTTGGTTAGGTTTATTCCTAGGTATCTTATGGGTTTGGGTAAAATTGTAAATAGGATCAACTCCTTAATTTCTCTTTCTCCTTTCTTGCCATTGGTGTATAGATATGCAACTGATTTCTGTGCATTGACTTTATATCCTGACACTTTACTGAATTCCTGTATGAGTTCTAACAGTTTTAGAGTGGAGTCTTTTGGGTTTTCCACATAAAGTATCATATCATCTGCAAAGAGTGAGAGTTTGACTTCTTCTTTACTGATTTGGATGCCTTTTATTTCTTTTTGTTGTCTGATTGCTGAGGCTAGGACTTCTAGTACTATGTTGAATAACAGTGGTGACAGTGGACAGCCCTGCTGTGTTCCTGACCTTACGGGAAAAGTTCTCAGTTTTACCCCATTGAGAATGATATTTTCTGTGGGTTTTTCATAGATGGCTTTGATGATATTGAGGTAGGTACCCTCTATCCCTACACTGTGAAGAGTTTTGATCAAGAAAGGATGCTGTACTTTGTCAAATACCTTTTCAGCATCTATTGAGAGGATCATATGATTCTTGTTCTTTCTTTTATTAATGTACTGTATCACATTGATTGATTTGCAGATGTTGAACCAACCTTGCAGCCCAGGAATAAATCCCACTTGGTCATGGTGAATAATCCTTTTAATGTACTGTTGGATCCTATTGGCTAGTATTTTGGTGAGAATTTTTGCACCTGTGTTCATAAAGGATATTGGTCTGTAATTCTCCTATTTGATGGGGCCTTTGTTTGGTTTTGGGATCAAGGTAATGCTGGCTTCATAAAATGAATTTGGAAGTTTTCTTTCCATTTCTATTTTTTGGAACAGTTTCAGGAGAATAGGTATTAATTCTTCTTTAACTGTTTGGTAGAATTCCCCTGGGAAGCTCTCTGGCCCTGGGCTCTTGTTTGTTGGGAGATTTTTGATGATTGCTTCAATCTCCTTACTGGTTATGGGTCTGCTTAGGTTCTCGATTTCTTCTTGGTTCAGTTTTGGTAGTTTATGTCTAGGAATGCATTCATTTCTTCCAGAATGTCAAATTTGCTGGTGTAGAGTTGCTCATAGTATGTTCTTATAATTGTATTTCTTTGGTGTTGGTTCTGATCTCTCCTCTTTCACTCATGATTTTATTAATTTGGGTCCTTTCTCTTTTCTTTTTGATAAATCTGGCCAGAGGTTTATTCAACTTATTAGCTCTTTCCAAGAACCAGCTCCTAGTTTCATTGATTTGTTCTACTGTTGTTTTGGTTTCTATTTCATTGATTTCTGCTCTGATCTTTATTATTTCCCCTCTCCTGCTGGGTGTAGGCTTTCTTTGCTGTTCTTTTTCCAGCTCCTTTAGGTGTAGGGTTAGGTTGTATACTTGAGATCTTTCTTATTTTTTGAGAAAGGCTTGTATTGCTGTATACTTTTCTCTCAGGACCACCTTTGCTGTGTCCCAAAGATTTTGAACAGTTGTGTTTTCATTTTCATTTGTTTCCATGAATTTTTTAAATTCTTCCTTAATTTCCTGGTTGACCCATTCATTCTTGTGTGTGTTTGTGTGTGTGTGTTGGTGTAGTTTTTTTTTAACTTAATTTAATTTTATTTTTTCAGTGTTCCAAGATTCATTATTTATGCCCCACATCCAGTGCTCCATGCAATACATGCTCTCAATACCCATCACCAGGCTTACCTACCCCCCCCATCCCCACCCCATCCTCTCCTGGTTGACCCATTCATTCTTTAGTAGGATACTCTTTAGCCTCCATGTATTTGAGTTCTTTCCAACTTTCCTCTTGTGGTTAAGTACTAGTTTCAAAGCATTGTGGTCTGACAATCTGCAGGGAATAATCCCAATCTTTTGGTACTTGAGACCTAATTTGTGACCCAGGATGTGATCTATTCTGGAGAATGTTCCATGTGCACCAGAGAAGAATGTGTATTCTATTGCTTTGGGATGAAATGTTCTGAATATATCAGATGTCCATCTGGCCCAGTGTGTCACTTAAAACCTTTATTTCCTTGTTGATCTTTTGCTTAGATGATCTGTCCATTTCAGTGAGGGGGGTGTTAAAGTCCCCTACTTTTATTGTATTATTGTCAATGTGTTTCTTTGATTTAGTTATTAATTTGTTATATAATTGGCTGCTCCCATGTTAGGGGCATAGATACTTAAAATTGTAGATCTTCTTGTTGTACAGACCCTTTAAGTATGACATAGTGTCCTTTCTCATCTCTTATTACAGTCTTTGGCTTAAAATCCAATTTGTTTGGCATATTTTGTATAAGGATTGCTACCTCAGCTTTCTTTTGATGTCCATTTGCATGGTAAATTGTTTTCCACCCCCTCACTTTAAAACTGAAGGTGTCTTTGGGTCTAAAATGAGTTTCTTAGAGGCAGCATATCCATGGGTCTTGTTTTTTTTATGCATTATAATACCCTGTGTCTTTTGATTGGGATATTTAGCCCATTTACATTCAGGGTAACTATTGAAAGATATGAATTTAGATCCATTGTATTGCCTGTAATGTGACTGTTACTGTATATTATCTCTGTTCCCTTCTGATCTGTTAATTTTAGGTTCTCTTTCTGCTTAGAGGACCCTTTTCAATATTTCCTGTAGGGCTGGTTTGGTGTTTGCAAATTCATTTAGTTTTTGTTTGTTCTGAAAGCTTTTTATCTCTCCTTCTATTTTCAATGAGAGCCTACCTGGATATAGTATTCTTGGCTGCATACTTTTCTTATTTAGTGCTCTGAATATATCATGCCAGTCCTGTGGCTAGGTCTCCTGCCAATCTAATATTTCTGCCATTATATGTTACACACCTCTTCTCCTGAGCTGCTTTCAGGATCTTCTCTTTTTCACTGACACTTTTAAGTTTTACTATTAGAAGACAGGTTGTGGACGTATTTTTATTGATTTTGAGGGGGTTTCTCTGTGCCTCCTGGATTTTGATGCTTGTTCTCTTCACCAAATTAGGGAACTTTTCTGCTATAATTTGCTCCAATATACCTTCTGCCCCCCTCTCTCTTTATTCTTCTGGGGTCCCAATCATTCTAATATTGTTTTATCTTATGGTATAACTTATCTCTTGAGTTCTCCCTCATGGTCCAATAGTTATTTGTCTCTTTCTTTCTCAGCTTCTTATTTTCCATCATTTGGTCTTCTATATCCCTAATTCTGCCTTCTGCCTCATTTATCCTAGCAGTAAGAGCCTCCATTTTTTATTGTACCTCATTAATAGCTTTTTTTATTTTAACTTGGTTAGATTTTAGTTGTTTTATTTCTCCAGAGAGGGATTCGCTAATATCTTCCATGCTTTTTTTGAGCCCAGCTAGCACCTTGATAATAGTCATTTTGAACTGTAGGTCTGACTTACTACTAATATCCCTATTGATTAAGTCGCTAGCCATCAGTACTCCCTCTAGTTCTTTTTTTTGAGGTGAGTTTTTCTGCTTGTCATTTTATCCAGATAAGGATAGATGAATGAGAGAACAAAATACTAAAAGGGTAGTGATGACCCCAGAAAAACATACTCTAACCAAATCAGAAGAAACCCAAAACTGGGAGGGAAAGAAAGGAAAAATATCTGAATCTATGTGTGATTAAGCTGGTGAGTAGAACAGAGCCACACACTTGATTTGGGGTGTATTTTGGTCTGTTAGAAGAAACTGTTTCACAAAATTTTAAAGAAAGAACAAGTTATATATGTACAAAAATAAGGATATAACAATGAAGGGCTGGACTATGACTATAAAGATGAAAATTTAAAAATATTCTTTTTTTAAAAAGGTTTTTATTTATTTGACAGAGAGAAACACAGCCAGAGAGGGAACACAAGCAGGGGGAGTGAGAGAGGGAGAAGCAGGCTTCCTGCTGAGCAGGAAGCCCGATGTGGGGCTCAATCCCGGGTCTCCAGGATCATGACTTGAGCCGAAGGCAGTCACTTAACCAACTGAACCACTAGGTGCCCCGAAAATTTTAAAATATTCTAAAAAATAATTGAAAAGATATT
Source organism: Spilogale gracilis (assembly GCA_004023965.1). Lineage (NCBI taxonomy): Eukaryota > Metazoa > Chordata > Mammalia > Carnivora > Mephitidae > Spilogale > Spilogale gracilis. The sequence continues at coordinate 65,115 of PITA01008790.1, forward strand.
GGTTAAAAAAGTTGGTTTAAAAAAAGTTGGTTGGTTAAAAAAAAGAAAAAAGGAAAAAAAAAGAGGAAAGAATGTGATAAGGCTGGAGACTAGAATGAAGCCATGAGCTAGATTTAGGGTATATTTTTATCTATTAGAAGAAACTGTATCACAAAATTTTAAAGAAGGAAAAACCTATATGCATACAAAAGATAAGCTTAAATACAATGAAGTGTAGAATATGACCAAGACAATGAAAATTTAAAAAGATTTTTTTAAAAAAGGTTAAATAACATTAAAATAGAAAAGACAAAAAATTTAAAAAATAAGAAAAAAATAAAATTAAAAAAATTTAACTGTGAAAGAGTAAGGAATCATGGGAAAAAGCCATGAATTCTATCTGGTGCATTCCTGTAACTCTGGAGTTTTGCAGTTCTCATTGATGGATGAACTTGGTCTTGGCTAGATGTTTTCACTGATCTTCTGGGGAGGGGCTTATTGTAGTGATTGTCAAATGTTTTTGCCTGAGGCTGAACTGCCCCGCCCTTGCCAGGGGCCAGGCTAAGCAATCTACCCAGGTTCGCTCTTGGAAGCTTTTGGTCCCTGTATGCTTTCCGTACAGCTTGGGAAGATGACAGGAATGAAGATGGCGGCCTCCCAACTCTGGCCCAGAGGAGCCGAGAGCTAGGGGCCCTGCTTCTCGGTGCACCTTCAGAGAGAAGCAGTCGATCACACCTGTCTCACTGGTCTCTGGTGGTACTCTGTGCTCACCCAGCCTGTGACTGAGCGTTTCTATCTCTGGCACTGGGCCCCGTTTGGAGTCTCCAAACCCAGCAGATTCCTGCAGCGCACTTTCACACTGCTCCTCCTGGTGAAGGAAGGAAGGGGTCTCCCTGGAGCTGCCACTTGTGTGGTCCCTGCTCGAAGAACAGCGGCCCGACTGCACCTCTGATCATGGTTTAAGGTAATCCTCTCCTCCACTCTATCTCTGCAGCAGGCTTCCCCACTGGGATACCTGTGAGCTCTGCCATACTCAAGCCCTCCGGGCCCTTAACTCCGTGGGTCCTAAGACCACACTGTCCCAGCAATGGTTCCACCCCCAGCTTAGCCTCTGGGGCAATGTCACTCAGTGTTGCAGACTTCTAAAGGTTCTGATTTTGTGCTGGGCTGCTCTACTGCCAGCCTGGAGCCGGCCCCTCCCCCTGCAGTCTGTCTTCCTAAATGTTGACTCCGATTTACTTCTCCCTGCGTCTTACCTTCCAGAAGGTGGTCACTTTTCTGTTCCTAGAATTGCTGCTCTTCTTCTCTTCCATCTCCTGTTGAGTTTGTACGTATTCAGACTGGTTTGATAACTAGCTGAACTCCTGGGACCTAGGTCTCCACTCCTCTGCCATCTTGCTCGAGTCCTCTCTTTTTAATTTTTTGAGGAACATCATACTCTTTTTTTTTTTTTTTTAGATTTTTTATTTATTTATTTGACAGAGAGGGAACACAAGCAGAGGGAATGAGAGAGGGAGAAGCAGGCTTCCCACTGAGCAGGGAGCCCAATGTGGGGCTCGATCCTGGGTCTCCGGGATCATGACCTGAGCCGAAGGCAGTCGCTTAACCAACTGAGCCACCCAGGTGCCCCATCCATACTCTTTCCATAGTGGCCACACCAATTTACATTTGCACCAATTTAGGTTTCCACCAACGTTCTCAGGCACTCCTTTTACTCCAATCCTTGCCAACACTTAACTTCTTGGCTTTTTGATACTGGTTGTTCTGACTGGTATGAGGTCTCATTGTGGTTTTGATTCATATTCCCTGATGATTAGTGATGTTGAGAATCTTTTCATGTACCTATTGGCAATCTGAATGTCTTTGGAAAAATGTCTATTCAGATCTTCTGTTGAGTTTTAAGTGGATGTTTGGTGTTTTTGCATTTCAGTTGTATGAATTCCTTATATATTTTGGATATTTATATCTTATTAGGTAAATGACTTGCAAATATTTTTTACCATTCTGCAGTTTGCCTCTTCATTTTGTTGATGGTTTCCTTTGCTCTATAGAGCTCATGTCTTTTTTAATCAGGGAATTTCATTTGTCTGCTATAATGGTTGTACTAAATAGGATTAAAATACATTTTTTCATTCTGCCTTCAAATTTCAGTACTAGATTCATTTCACTGACTCTTAACCTGTCAGATTCCTTTTGGCACACGAGAAAACTTAGAGGTAATTAAGTGACTTGCCTACATTTTATAGGGGGTGCACAGCAGAGCCCAGCCTTAAACCTTAAGGCTTTTGGTCTATTGCCCTTCCTAGTAAACCAGGCTGTTTCTGTGGGCATGGAGGAATATGTGAAAACCAAGATACTGAGCAGAGTAGAAGTAACACACGACCCAGAAGCCTGCCTTTAGACATGAGTCCTTCCTCTTTGGTAAGACCCTTATATGTTGTAGGTGCTCAGCAGATGCTTGTTGAATGAAACAAAACAATCCTGTCAGTACCTGGCGCCTAGTTAGTGTTCCATAAATGGTTATTGAATGTAAAGCAGCACAACTTTCAAGGGCTTCATGGAACTGACTGCCAAAGCTCACGACACATGGAAAGGCCCATGGCTTGTCCTCATTACATTTTCTACTCTTATATTGGTGGGTAGTTTCAACCCTGGGATGGGAGCAAGCCTTCCTGCATGTGCTGAGGCGTCCTGCCTTACCCTTCGTTCTGGGCTTGAATGAAGATGAATTTTTCTGAGGATGCTTCCTACAAACAAGGGTATTGAGCCTAACAGGAGCTGCTGCTCATCCAGGTTGAGTCATTAGTAGGCAACAAGCTGGCAACCGCCCTGGCATGGGAGCCATGCCACCTACTTCTGTGATTAACTGACTGTAGTCTAGCTGTGATCAGCAGAACTCCCAGTCCAGGCAGTGGCTGGACTCCAAACCCAGCTCCTTAGAAGCTCCTAATTGGGTTCCACCTGTCAGGAGGTAATAGAGAGAGACTTACTGATATTTTTGAAGTGTAACTTTTTTGATAACTGGTAAATAGCATATCAGAGCTCCCTCATTTTGCAGCCCGGACTGCAGCAGGTTTATGAAAGGTATTTATAGGTTTCGTAACTGTAATCTTACTCCTTCCTTATTGCCAACTATTCCTCCTCTGGTTTTATTTGTGAATCACCTAGGAGTTGGAGTCATTGTGATTGGCTATAAGAGGGGCTTCAGTCATCCTAAAGATTCCTGTATAGCTTGGGAGACAAGTGATTTTTATAAAAGCTGTTTTCTGGACACCTGGGTGGCTCAGTGGGTTAAAGCCTCTGCCTTCAGCTCAGGTCATGATCCCAGGCTCCTGGGATCAAGGCCCGCGTTGGACTCTTTGCTCAGCAGGGAGCCTGTTTCCTCCATTCCCTCTCCCTGCCTCTCTGCCTACTTGTGATCTCTCTTTCTGACAAATAAATAAAACTTTTTTTTTAAAGCTGTTTTCTTCCCTTTTGGTTTGGGGACTTGGTTAAGAAGTGTTAGTAGATGGAATGATATTTAGATTTTTGTTCTGTGCCTGGAGAACTAAGAAAAGATTACTGACGTCAAGTGAGCAGTCCTAGGAGTAGAGTGAGTGGTCACAGCTAGAAGCTCCACCAGTCCTTGAAGATGCAGAGACATTTACATCTCTGCCTCTCTCAGTGAGGGGAGACAAGATGCCAAGAACAGAATAGTGGTGAAGAGCTCTGATTGTACAGTGAGGCTAATTCAGTTCAAATCATGCCTCTGTTGCTCATTAGGTGAATGACATGAGCGAAATCACAAAACTTTTGAACTTCAGTTTTCACATTTGTTTTATAGGGCTGATGGTCTAAGTACTTCATTGGGGTGTAGCATATTCTGAATGTATAAATGGTGGCAACATTATTATGAATTCTAGTACTAGCTATGCAAACTTAGGCAAGTCACCTCAATTCTTTGGGCCTAGTTTCCTTATTCAAAAGGCATTAGAGTAGATGATTCTTTATGTCAGTCAGGGTCTAGTTAGGAAAGAGAAACCATGCCAGTTATTTTAACAGAGAAATCACTATAAACAATTCTTAACGAGGTAGTAGAGAGCTGGGAAGGCAGACAGGGAGCAAAGAGGTAGCAACTGCAGAAGACAGCTATCACAGTTAGGGCTGGGGGAATAGAGGGAAGAAGTGGAGACCATTACACATACTTCTCAGGGCCAATAGGTCCTGGTATCTCTGGGGAAGTGGGGGGGGGTGGTACAATGTGGCTGGTGCTAAGAAAATTGTAAACCAGATCTCTGTGCTGTAGAAACAAGCTGCTGAAGTCAAGGTAAAGAAGAAACATGGGCACCTGGGTGGCTCAGTGGGTTAAAGCCTCTGCCTTCAGCTCAGGTCATGATCTCAGGGTCCTGGGATGGAGGCCTGCATCAGGCTCTCTGCTAGGCAGGGAGCCTGCTTCCTCCTCCCTCTCTGCCTGCCTCTCTGCCTGCCTGTGATCTCTCTCTGTGTCAAATAAATAAATAAAATGTTGAAGAAGAAGAAGAAGAAGAAGAAGAAGAAGAAGAAGAAGAAGAAGAAGAAGAAGAAGAAGAAAGGAAGAAGGGGGAAGGAGGAAGGAGGAAGGAGGAAGGAGGAAGGAGGAAGGAAGAAGGAAGAAGGAAGAAGGAAGAAGGAAGAAGGAAGAAGAAGAAGAAGAAGAAGAAGAAGAAGAAGAAGAAGAAGAAGAAGTAGAAGAAGAAGAAGAAGAAACAACATTCCTGGAGCCCTGCTGACATAATGGGAAGCAGGAAGGAAGTAGCAGGCCATCTCTCCCTTTTTTTAGATCTTCTTCTAGCACACTGTTCCCTCAACCTCCACTGGAAAAGCCTCACAGGAAGTATCTGGCAGTGGGGAAAAAGGGTGTGCGGGGTCTCATCCCTTGCATCACAAAGCTGAATACAGAAGGGTGACCTTGGAGTTGAGAGGCAACAGCTTAATAACTGGTGTAATCTTCAAGGTTCCTTCCAGGTTAAAGTCTGAGTCAGGTTCTGAAGCCCATGAAGAACTCTCTGGGCTCTTGGAAAGTAAGCATGGTTGGTAGAATGACTTTGAGTTTTGTAGTCCTACATATCTGGATTGGAATCCTATCTCTGACTCTTACCAGCTATGGGATGTTGAGCAAGTTACTATGAATTTCCCTGAGTTTTATTTCCTCCTCTGTAAAATGATGGTATCAGTATCTATCTTGGAGGGTTATTGTGATACGTTAGTAAGAATAGGACTGTGAAGTATTAGGGAGGGTGTCTGGCACATCAAGGGTAGCTATTATTATTAAGGATACTTAATATAAGTGTCTGCTGATTGGCTTGTTCCTTTTGTTGGTTGCACAAACTGTTGTCACTGTTTCATTTCTTCCACTCAGATGTGGCTTGCTGGATCATGATGGGAGCCTGGTCAGTGGGTCAGTGGTGGCCAGGGAGTCCCATGGTCCCTGGGTCCCCAGGGACATTTGTACGGTTGCTCTTGGTTCTCAGAGTGGGATCTAGTAGGCTGGCTTTTGAGTGTATGTTCAGTGCCAGGCAGGGACATGTACCCATTATTGTACTGCAGCTAGTGGGGTCCTTGGATGCTATTCAAGCCAGAGGCAAGAAGTTAATTTCCTAGGCAGAAACACTATAGACTAGGAGAATCATTTATAATCTTTTCTCTCCACTCAGCATAGTTGATATCCTCTTACTTTCTTCTAGGTGAGCTCTTAGACTAGAAATAATAAGGAAACACAGACTATTCAATATTACTGATGGCATTAATAACTAATATTTATTAGGGATCCATCTTGTGCCAGCTATTGTACAAGGCCCCAATCTTGAATGGTATAATGTCAGTTTTATTTTCTCAACATTATCTACAAAGATACTGAGGTACAAAGCTGTTAAATAAACTTGCCTAGAGCTTTCAAATAGTATGAAATGGAGCCAAGATTAGAACCCAAGTTTGTTGGAGTCTAAGCACATCCCTTTACTATTAAGCCAGACTTTTCCCAATGCTGGTTAAAAGGAGCACAAATTTAACTTAGAAAATATCTGGATTTCAGGGCCACATGATGGTAGATTACTCAGTAGAGCCCCTACTACACTTCCTTTTGACTTTTCCATTATAATGGTCAAATGGCATCTGATTAACAGCCCCTGATGCATCTTTACCCAGCTTCTCAAGAAAATACCTAAAAAAATGAAAGGATGAATACTCAGAATGCAAATTCACAGTTTGTGGTATGATTTAAATCTGCTATAGAGACTATTTTATTGGTCAATATGCTATTAGTTATTGGGGAGGAAGTCTGTTTACTTAAAATATTTCTTTACCCCCTAATAAGGCAGTGAGACTTTTTTGTGAAACCATTCAGCTGAAAGGTACCTCTCTGACAATTTTTTCCCCTTAAGATTGCTAAGTAATTTTGAGCTTCTCTGCTACAAGCATCACAGGCATTATGATTAAGTAGTACTATTTCGCAGAAAGCCCAGCACATATCATAATCATGCAACCTATTTTAACAGGTCTAAAATAAGTTTAGCTAGATTCTGCTTGATGTGAAAGAAGATTCTGAAAATACAGATTTCCAAAAGTTGTAGGATCGGGGAAGTTGGGCTGAGAAAACCCATTCATGGACTCTCTTTGCTTAAAAATGGACCACTGCTTGCCTGAGAGAGGGTAGAAGATGCCTTGTTCTCCCATTGCCTGCTCCCTGACTCAGAAGCCTCAGGGCCATGCTAACAAAACAATTCTCAGTTTCCTTTGGAAAGATCAACAGATGAGAATATCCAGGGACATTAAAAAAATAGTGGCAAGGCTCATGCAGCCATAAAAAAATAAATGAAATTTTGCCATTTGGCTTAATGAAATAAGTCAATCAGAGAAAGACAGTTATCATATGCTCTCACTGATATGTGGTATTTGAGAAACAAGGCAGAGGATCATAGGGGAAAAGAGGAAAAAATGAAACAAGATAAAAGCATAAGAGACTCTTAATCTCAAGAAACAAACTGAGAGTTGCTGGAGTGGAGAGTTGTGGGAGGGATGGGGTGGCTGGGTGATGGACACCGGGGAGGGTATGTGTTGTGGAGAGCATTGTGTATTGTATAAGACTGATGAATCACATACCTGTACCCCTGAAACAAATAATACATTGTATGTCAATAATAAAAATAGTAGCAAGGAGGAATATTTTTGTTCTTTGATATGAAGAAATAATAGAAAATCAAAGAAATTAAAACATGAACCTAGTATGCTCCAGTGAAAATTGGGATCAAGATAGAATTTGAATTGGGATCACCAGATGAATAGAGTATATCCTCCTGTCAGTGACTCTAAATATTTTTGTTTAAGATTTTATTTATTTATTTATTTATTTGACAGAGAGAGCACAAGCAGGTAGAACAACTGGCAGAAAGAACGGGAGAATCAGGCTCCCTGCTGAACAAAGAGCCCAAAGTGGGACTTCATCCCAGAACCCTGGGATCATGATCTGAGCTGAAGGCGGCTGCTTAACTGACTGAGCCACTGAGAAACCCTGACTCTAAATATTTTTAAATTATTCTACTGTGTGGTGTGTAAAGACATTTTAATATATATTAATCTAGTTGGATCTTCCCAGGAGGATCAAATGAGTTAGGTATTTTCATCTTTTAATGCAGAGAAACCTATAAATATTTTCCTTTTGAATTATCCATTGTTTTGTGGGTTTATCGCAAACTTTTAAACTCCTTTTTTTTTTTTTTTAAAGATTTTATTTATTTGACAGAGAGAAACACAGCCAGAGAGGGAACACAAGCAGGGGGAGTGAGAGAGGGAGAAGCAGGCTTCCCGCTGAGCAGGGAGCCCGATGCAGGGCTCGATCCCGGGTCTCCGGGATCATGACCTGAGCTGAAGGGAGTCACTTAACCAACTGAGCCACCCAGGCGCCCCTTAAACTCCTTTCTAAACATTTATATCATTTTCAGTTTTTACGATGGATCATTTAAACTATCTAAAATTAATTTAGAGCATAGAATGAGGTGAGGATATAATTTAATTTTTCTCATACAACTAATTTATTGTTCCACTGCAATTTATTGAATAATTCTATCTTCCTTCACTGATAATTGAGTTTTATACAGTTGTTGTCTGCTGTTAACAGGTGGCCCTTTCATCCTTTGGAATGGAGTAAAAACCTCAGTCTTGGGGAGTGAACCATTGGTTTTGAACCTCTGGTTCTTGAGTTATCATTTCTCCACAGCTGTGGCTATGGCTATTTTCAGGGCTATGGCTTTGCAGAGCTGTGGTCTTTCTGTGGTCTTTCCTTTGTCAGAAACTCTTAAGTTAGCAACTTTTCCTTATCCTCAATGCCCGTGGGTCTTCCTGAGACTTCAACCCACTGGTCCTTATGCTGAGTCTAATCCATTCTCAGCTGCCATATCACCCCTTAGGTGCCTGCCTGACTTCCTTCTCCCTCCCTCCCTTCTTCCCTCACTCCCCTCCCTCCCTCCATCCCTCCCTTCCCCCTTCCTTCCTTCCTTCCTTCCTTCCTTCCTTCCTTCCTTCCTTCCTCTCTCTTTCTTTCTCAATTTATTTATTTTTAGAGAGAGAGAGAGAGGTAGCAGGGAAAGGAGCAGAGGGAGAGGGAGAGAGAGAATCCTTAAGCAGACTCCCCGCTGAGTACAGAGCCTGATGTGGGGCTTGATCCCAGAACTCTGACATAAGTACCTGAGCCGAAATCAAGAATTGGACCTTTAATTCACTGAGCCACACAGTGCCTCTCCACTGGGTCCTTTCTATGTGTCATTCCTACTCCTTACCTCCAATGATTTACCTCATTTGATGGGTAGGCATTATGACTCCATTTTGCAGAGGACTGGGATGCAGAGAGGTTTATCAACTTGCTTGAGGTCGCAGAGCCAGTAAATGACCAAGTCAGAATTTATGCTCCTTTCCAGTTGACTCAAAAGCCTAAAGTTTTACCACTATACCACACTATTTTTTTAAACATTTTTCTTTATTGTGATAAAATATAGATGACATAAAATTTACCATTTTAACCATTTGTAAGTTTATAGCTCAGTGATATTATGCTGAAACAATATTTCAAATTGTTGTGCAATTATCAGCTGTCTATTTTTTAAGCATTTTAAGACAGCAGGGGCATCTAAGTCTATTCATAGTGGGCCAGAAGATCATTAATTAAGATAATTATCCTACATATGTGTGGGCCAGTGAATTTCCGCTTGGTAACAATGACTTGGTGAATAGTTATTTGGGTATGACTCAAATGCTCTTTGGAATTTTGGAGCTTTATTTATATTTATTTCTTTTGTCAGGAACATCATCATCTCCCAACCTCAGGAAATTAAACAAGAATATCTCACTATTATGTTATTAATTACATTCAGCTTTAATTACAATCGCTAACTGATCCCAGCCTGCTAGTTGACATCTGGGTGCAGCAGCATACCATGGGAATGGCAGGCAGGTAAATGCACTGGGGAGCTCATGTGGCTTCTTGGATTAGGTAAGTTAGTGGTGCTGGGGACCTCAGCTGCTCCACTTTGGGGGCAGTAGCATGGGAAGGATGGCTCTCAGGATTCCTCTAAGTTTTCTCTTTACCATGTTGAACAACCTTGTTTTTCTTCATAAAACACAGAATCCAAAGCCCCTTATTGAATGTACCACCTTCCAGCCTGCTGACTAGTATTTCTTTCATGTGTGACTTCTGGAATGGAACCGATCCTGCCAGTGCAGAGCAGAACACGCCTGCCTAACTCTGGATGGCATGCCTCCGTCCATGCCACCCTAGAGAACATCGTCTTCCCCGTTGGTGCCTTCATGTTGTAAGCTCATGTTAAGCCTGTAGTCATTTCAAACTCTAAATATGCTTCATATATATTATTGTGACACTAGACCTCCTTACGTACGTCCATATAAGTTGGCCTTTTGGACTTAAGGATAAGACTTTATTTCTATCAAGGGTGGAAAATATGTGCAATGCCCATGCCTATGGACCTTGTTCACATCCAACGATATTTTTTTGTTAGCACTTTTTCCCTTGAGCCTGATAGGCCTGAGAATCCTTCTGAACACAATGATACAGTTAATCATTACCAATCATTTCTCAGAGTTGGTACACAGTACTTGCTTTGCATGGATTCATATTATATGTTATTTCATATTTAACCTATCACAGAAAATGACAAATCAGGGTACATTTAGGACTAGAAGACTGGGGTGGTGACCAATGTAACAGAGCTTGATAGAATTAACATCAGAAATGTTTAAAAAAATTGAATATCGAGTGCAGCACAATAGTTTTTATTATTTAAAAAGCCTTTGGGGCACCTTGGTGGCTCAGAGGGTTAAGCCTCTGCCTTCGGCTCAGATCATGATCTCACGGTCCTGGGATCGAGTCCCACATGGGCTCTCTGCTCACTGAGGAGCCTGCTTCCCCCTCTCTCTCTGCCTGCCTCTTTCCCTATTTGTGATCTCTCTCTCTGTCAAATAAATAAATAAAATCTTTTTAAAAAAAAGTCTTTGTTATTTTTGACACATCTAATGCCTTATTTTGTGAACAGGTTGTACCAGAAACTTAATCAGTTTCCAAAAATCATGATTGTGGGCGCTTGGGTGGCTCAGTGGGTTAAAGCCTCTGCCTTCGGCTCAGGTCCTCGGATGAGGCTGCATCAGGCTTTCTGCTCAGCAGTCCTGCCTCTCTGCCTACTTGTGATCTCTCTCTCTCTGTCAAATAAATAATAAAATAAAATCTTAAAAAAAAATAACCTATAAAAAAATCATGATTGCGTTTTCTCTCAGTAATTTGGCTTCTTTCTAATCCCTGCCATTCTCCCTTATCCAACATAGGTGACTTTAGCTTCAGGAGAAGTTAGGGGAGTAGGCAGGTCGCTTTTCGCTCTCTTTTTTTTACTCTCAGTGGGGCAATATGTTCATCCTTGTTTCCCTCTTCAAAGAAAGAAAGGTAGGGAATACATGGGGAAGTACTGGGCTAGCAATAGTTTACATCAGTTAGGAGACACTGGGCTGGGAAGACATTTGCAGTTTTGCAGAATACTCCTGATGTTGAAACTAATCTTTGAGATACAAAGTAGCTCGTATATCTGGCAGCCATAGACTGACTCCCAGATCTTCATCTTTGCAAGGATCACTGTAGCTTTCCAGGCTCAGCAAACCAAAGCATCGCTGACTTTTCTTTTCTTTTCTTTTCTTTTTTTTTCCTTTTCTTTTTTTTTCCTTTCCTTTCCTTTCCTTTCCTTTCCTTTCCTTTCCTTTCCTTTCCTTTCCTTTCCTTTCCTTTCCTTTCCTTTCCTATTTCATTTATTTGAGAGAAAGTGAATGTGAGTGGGAGCATGAGTGTTGGGGAGGGGTGGAGGGAGAAGCAGAACCTGCCCAGCTTGGAGCTTGATGGGGGGGGGGTCTACCCTAGGGCTCTGGGATCATTACTTGAGCTGAAGGCTCAAGGGCACCCAGGTGCCCTTCCCTGACTTCCTATATGTATGTAAAAAGAATATTGTGGACTATAAAGCAGGGCACAAATGATCATTCTTTTAATATGCCCTATTTCTTTTAAAATATCTCATCTTGCAATTGGGAGGGGTTTTCTTATGTGGCCTTGACTTGGGGCCATTCTAATGTTGATAGAGGATATTTTCAGAACCTGGTTTTTGAAACTCAGAATCATTAGATGTTCAGATTGCTATTTACCTCTCCTTTTCTTTCTGATTCTGACCAATGGGGAACACGCATAACGAATAATAGAGAGACAAGTACCACTTGTTTCATAGAGAGACAAGCTCCTGATGCCCAAAGTCAATCTTGGTAAAAGGTGGATTGGTGAACCTGACTCCAGGGTGAAGTTGAAGTACATGCTTCTACTAAGTAGCCCAATGTAAGTCATTAGATTCACATGCTCAGCCACATGACAGAGTGAGTCATTGACTAAAGGCCTGCAGAAAAGATAAAAAGTCATGTATCTAACCGTCAGCATACCAGGACTACAGGGCTGCCACACCCACCCTGTCACAGGTTGAACAAGAATGGCAGGCCTGCCCGCCTAGGAAGGACTGTCTAGGGGTGTGTGCCATGTGGAGCAGAAATGGAACAGTGGTCAGTACAGTCATGGTTTGGTAATGATATCCACCAGTAATTGTAGCACACCCCATGTCACCCGCCAGATAGTCCACTCACTCAGTGGAAAGTGAGTCAGGGGTAGAACTGACTACAGCATTCTATTCAGTCTTCCTAAAAGAGGGGAGAGGGGCAGAAGTCCCTTCATCTACCAGCTGAAACAATAAGCATAAATATTCCTTTCCTCAACAGCATCAGTTTTGAAAAGTAATGCTGTTGTGCTATCCCTTGGACGACATCTTATTTGTGATCTAATCCAAGGACTGATGATTGGGGAAACAAGCTGTAAGCTGAAAAGATGTTGGAATTTTGATTGGAGGAAAATATTTTAACTGGAAAACTCCCTATGGAAAATCTGCAAGTAGGTTGTTGGTTTATGCAAAGCAGCATGTGTGCCTCAGTGCTGATGTTGCAAATGTAGTAATTAAACACAAGGAAATGCCAGCCTCACCACTGGGATTTGGGGAGAGACTTCTCCTTCTCCAGGAGTGGGGGTGGGAGACTCCAATTTAAAGAGAAACAAATGTGTGAGAGACAAGTGTAGAAAGGCTTTGAAAAGTCTGTGGCTACTTGGTTTGTGAAAATTGCCTTTGTTTCCAAAATAACAACATTTTTGAGGAAAACAAAACTTTTCTCAGTGTGAGAACTTTCTCTTTGTTTTCGTATTTTATACTGGAATACAGTATGGCATTGTTAAAAAGCCATGAGTGAATTTCAGAAAGTGTAGAATCAGGCTTAGGATCTGGCTCTCTTACTTATGGGGGACCTTGACCAAGTTACTTCACCTCTCTGAGCCTCAGTTTCCTCATTTAGAGTGGCGATAATCAGACCCAGTAGTCAGGTTTATTGTGCAGATCAGAGCTATTAGATGTATAGTGCCTGGTCCAGAATGAATTGTGAAGGTGATAGTATGTTTTTTCCTAAATACTTAATTCCACATCACAATGGAGGGATCTGCAAGTTTTATTTGTGTACAACACTAAATCCAGGACGATATTTGTTCTTTTATGTGCTCAGAAAAACTAGGTCAAATTTTAAAGTGGGAATTAAGAGATCATATTCCAGATAAATCCTTTCTGATTTGTATTATTGATTTTCCCAGAGAATTAGGTCATCCAAACATTTGCAGATTCATTGAAGTCTGCATTAAAGTGCCAGATGTGGTTATTGTGACAGAATACTACCCATAGGGAAGCTTGATGGATGTTCTGCTTAATGGTGACATTTCTGTCAACTGGGGTTTCCAGTAAGAGTCAGGCATTTGAGTGGTAGGAAACATAAACTAGTGAAATTGTACAACCAAACTCCATTTCCATCATTGTTCCTTAGGATCTGTTGTCATCTGAATGCATTACCTTGAAAGAGGCCTTTATGTATGTCTTGGGGCATGGATGGGAATGAGTGAGTCATTATATCTACATGGGGAGGCCTAGGGAGGATTTTGAACTAAACCCACCCACTGGTGCCTGGGAAGACCTGACTGGAGATGCTAACAGAAAGTCCTGTGTAGCATCTAAAGAGTATAGCTACAAGCAACAGCAAAGAGTGCTGTACGTAGTAAGCACAGGCTAGGTCTAATTAATATACCTAACGAATACTGTGCTGGACACTTAAAGCTACAAAAATAAACAAGAAATATTCCCTGTCTTCAAGAACATCTTGGGTTGGTGGGAAAGACAAATAAGCAGAGTTATGGAACAGTTTCTAGAAGTCCTAAGGGAGGGGTGCCTGGGTGGTTCAGTTGGTTAAGCGACTGCCTTCAGCTCAGGTCATGATCCCGGAGACCCGGGATGGAATCCCACATCGGGCTTGCCGCTCGGCAGGAAGCCTGCTTCTCCCTCTCTCACTCCCCCTGCTTGTGTTCCCTCTCTGGCTATGTTTTGCTCTGTTAAATAAATAAAATCTTAAAAAAAAAAAAGAAGTCCTAAGGGACTGTCATGTGCATAGGAGTAGCATCTAGTCGCTATGGAAGGTCTCTCAGTGGAGGTGAGCTGAGGAAGAGTAGAAGTTTGCCAGGAAAAAGGAAAAGGAGAAGTAGTTGCAAAGAGAAGGGCCAGGGTATGTAAAATCTAAGAGAAGATGGTTCAGTCTGGGATTGTTAGTAGATTAGTATGGCTAGAGCTTAGCGATGAGGGTGGTGGCAAGTCATAGGAGTGGTGAGAAGTGAGACCAGCAAGACAAGTAGGTAATCCTGAAATGGGCCAATGTAAATAAGATGATTTAGTATATGACAAAAATGGAATTTCAAGTAAGTGAGGAAAGGAGAGATTGTTGGAATGAAGGATTTGGGGTGACTATGTAACCATTTGTCAAAAATAATGTTAGATCCCCTAGTGCATACTTTAACCAAAATTAATTTGGGGATAGCTTTATATTTTCAATATGAAAACTGAAACTTTAAAAGTACTAGAAGGAAACACTTATATATGATTATGTGACACCACAGTGAAAATTAACAGGCATATGAGTATTTGGGAAAATATTTCTAACATATCTCTTACTGAGTATAACTATAAGTGAGTTGATATCCATAGCCCAGTGGAAATTAGCAATGTAAATATCATAACACATAACTTCTTATCTGTTAATTATAGACCAGTCTTTGAACATTTTTAAAAAAGATTTTATTTATTTATTTGACAGAGAGAAACACAGCTAGAGAGGGAACACAAGCAGGGAGAGTGAGAGAGGGAGAAGCAGGCCTACCACCGAGCAGGGAGCCCAATGTGGGGCTCGATCCCAGGACTCTGGGCTCATGACTTGAGCTGAAGGCAGTTGCTTAACCAGCTGAGCCACCCAGGCACCCCCAGTCTATGAACATTTAAATTTATTTACTTTTATTTTTTAAAGATTTATTTAAGAGAGAGTGTGTTTGTGTGGGGGACAGAGGAAGAGGGAGAGAGAAACTTGAGCAGACTCCACACTGAACAGAAAGCCTGACGTGGAGCTTGATCCCACGACCTTGAAATCCCAACCTGAGCCAAAACTAGGAGTTGGATGCCCAACTGACTGCACCAGACAGGTGCCCCTAAAGTTATTTTTAAATGTGACATATGTACAAATGAATTAGATTTATTTGGAAGAAATATTCACTTTTTTCCCCTGGATAATTAGGATCTCACAGCATTCACAAATATGAGTATAGCTGAACTTGAAACAATATCTCTACCATCCCTGCACACAGTGGCTCTGCATTTCACACATCAGGAGTAATCTTTGTGGCTTTTTAGTTTGTTCTAGATGAGGGATTTCATGTCAAAATGACCTGTGTGTCTTTTTAGAGGTATGCTGTTGTTTTGATTGCCACATGGTAAGATTCTACTGAACATATTTTCAAGTGAACCATCAGGGAGTCTGCATCTCCACTGCTCAGCAATGAGCTGTGTGCCCTACCCTACCGGAGAATGATGTTTTGTCTGATTTGTTCATATTCATAAGAGAGAAGAAGATAAATACTATCTATTTGTCTATCTGTCTATCTATCATCTATGTTTGAATAGCTCATGCTTTTGAAAAAGTGCTGAACCAAATTTCTGTACTGTAAATTCTTCCGCATGTTAGGGTGAGCTTCCCTCATCTAAATCTAGCAGACTGTTAAAGGAGCACAGGACTAAAAATACTCTGGCTGCATCTGGAACACAGGGATCCTCTGGGATTTGGTTCATTTGACCACATTCCAATCATAATGATGTTGAGCATGGATTTTGTTCCCCAGGATGTTGAGTCCTTAAATAAATTCTTCTTACCCTTAGGATTTATTTACTTAAGAAACCCCTCCAGGTTTATAGATTCCAACAAATCAAAAAAATTATACATATTTCCAGTAGAGATTAAAATGGTCATAAATAGGGTGCTTGGGTGGCTCATTTGGTTAAGTGTCTGCCTTTGGCTTGGCTCATGATCTAAGGGTCCTGGGATAGAGCCCCTAAGTGGGCTCCTTGCTCACTGGAGAGTCTGCTTCTCCCTCTTTCTCTGACCCTCCACTCTGCTTGGGCTCTGTCTCTATGTCTCTCTGTCTCAAATAAATAAATGAATGAATGAATGAGTGAATGAATAAACAAACAAATAAACAAATAAGCAAACAAATAAAACGGTTATAAAGACATTATCTATAAGAGGAATAGAGGATGAGTGAGGTTGGTGGCATGGTTCCATAACATTAGTTTTCTTTTCATTATTTTAAATGTAAAATCTTGGGAATTGTATATGTTGGCCATTAGTCTTATGTTTTTCTGAGTACCATATTATAGATAAATCAAGGGACATGGGAATTTCAGTCAGAATAACTGAACATTATTGATTTCTCTTGGTATGTTTAAATAAATGCAAAGAGGAGCTGAAGGAGAGATGACTGTATAATAATACAATATATATTATATATATGAATAAGACAGTATATCATAAGAAAATCCATCTCAATTCTCAGATCAGAGGAATCATGAAATTTTGATGGTAATGGAGAATTTACTTTATACCAGTAACTACACCATTTGGGTTCATATGGTAGTCCCATTTCTCCCAGTTATCTTATTATTCTCCAGCTTTAATATGTGTTTAAGTAAATTAATTTTCAACAACAACCATGCAATTTAAATGTAATCCCACAGAGACTGAAAACAAAACCAAACAACCAACAACTGTTCTTCATGGGAATTGGTTTATACTAGTCACTATATGTCATAAATATCTAAAAGCAGACTCTCCTAGACAAGTGCAGATGAGCAAGGACATTTCTATACTGAGCACTAACCGTACATGGAACTTGTCTATGGAAGAGGCAGGCTGACATCATTCTGTCCTCTACAGGAGTGAGCTGGCTATGTATGTGGGA
>PITA01008791.1:0-82061 GCA_004023965.1 Spilogale gracilis
GGCATGGGAAATATTCTAATTCAGGGCTGCCATCTTGATCTACAGAGTATATTCAATTGGGCATGTCAGAGAAACAGGCAGAAGGCTTTTGAAAGCAAATGATTCTCACAGATTTTCTTATCATGTTCCTAGAGTTACTTATTTTAAAAAGTAGTCTAAATGTCTAAACAACAGTTCATGTATTGCTGAATTTAAATTCTAAGATGCCTTATTACTCTCACCATTGCATTATTAGTGTGTAACATTAGCAATGATGTTGAAGAGAATTTTACTCATCAGTGAAAGCATGGGATCTCTCTATCTGGGAGACACATGGTTTGATGCAAAGAAATCCCCCCTATAAATTAGAAGAACATCTCATTCACCATCTCTCTTTCTCATCATTGTTCATTTTATATCTTTCTTTTTCTCAAATCTCAAGCGCTCCTCCACACCACTCTCATTTTCAGCTGACCACTTTTCTTCCTAATCCACTGAGGAAATAAAGTCAATCAAAAGAAAACCTTCATGTTTGCCCACCATCACATCTCTCCACTAACTGGCATCTGGCCCATGCCCTCTCCTTTCTCATGAATTATCATAGATTCTTAATGTAGGTCCTGGAAATCAGATAGCCCCCACTATAGTCTGCTTGTTCTCCCCTCTCTCTCCTTCATCATCAGCATTTCACTCTGTATCATTCCGGACAAAACATGAACCTGCTCTTATTTCTTCTCTTTTTAAACAGACGAGCAAACAGATCATCTTGAATCCACTGAACCTGCCAGCTACCCACCCATCTCTTACTCCCTGTGTGAGCTGATGTTACCCACCCTCTGCACTTCTCTTCTCGCTGTCTCTTAAGCCCTCACTATTCAGGATTTTGCCTCCATTTTTATTCACCAGAATTGCACATGTCAGCAAGTCCAGTATCTTCTGTGTTGCTAACCAGTGGTCCATCTTCATTTCTCATCTTATTTGAACTTGAAGTAGTATTTGACAGTATTTGATGACCCGTCCCCCTCCTAACATTCTTCTCAGATTGTTTTCTGGACACCACACTCTTTTGGTTTTTTTCCCTCCCTCACTTGTGGCCTCCCCTGTGTCTCCTTTCTTTTCTGTCTTATATGCAGGCCCTTAATATTAGAATACTGCCTTAACTGAGGTTCCCCCCCAAAAAGCAAAGCCTGAAATGAGTTGTCTGTGAGTAGTTATTTTTATCAAGTGATTCCAAAGAGAAGGGAAAGGTGGGATGAGAGTTATGAATCAGGGAAGGAGGGGAAGTCAAAGGATGGGTGATCTATGAAGCTGGTCATAACTCTGGTGAATAGCTGGGACTTGATCTTTTTGTGGGCTTTCTGAGAAACTAAAATGAATCTAGTAAGAGTCCAACCATTAGCACACATGATCAGTGTGCTAATGAAGGCAGTATTTATGTCTCCCACTGGTTGTGGTTTTCCCCCATAACCCTGAACCGAACCTCAGAACTTTCCCATGGAAAGGGCCGAGCAAGCTATCACAGTCTCCCAGGCAGTGGTCACAAAGATATGCCGGGGAAAGAAGCAGAAGACGCACAGGGCTGTTGAAAGAAAGTCTCTTATAGTGGGCTGGTCCTGTGCAGGAACTGGCTGCTGCAGTACTGACTGGGAAGAAAGGCAGGCAGAGAGAATGTGATTCAGGGCATTACATATTTTCAACAAATGCACTGGAGCTGGTCCTTGGCTTTTCTCTCATTTTTGTATATGCTCACCTTGGTTTCAGTACCACCCCTCCACTAACAACTCCCAAGTTTGTATCTCAGATTTCCTGTATGTCCAACAGCCTGAGGGGCAGCCACATATTCAACAGGCTCATCAATCTTAACATGGCCCAAATGCTATTTTGAACCTTCTCTGTTCCTACTGGCTCCACCCCCTTCAAGAAGAGTACTACCACTTCTCACCGTCTCCACTGTGGCTAGCACCATGGTTCAAATGGCCATTAGGTTTGACCTGGACCACAGCAGTTGACTCTTAACTGGTCTTACTGCCTCTTCTCTTGCCTCTCTTTAGGCCCTTCTCAAGAGACCTGCTAGAGTGATCCTGTTAGAATGAAATTTCTATTAGGTCACTTTCCTCATTTCCTTCCAAAGACTTCCCACCTCACTCAGAATAAGATTGGGTGACCTCTTGAGCCACATATGATCTGGACCCAACTGTCTTCTTGAATCTCATGTCCTCTTTCCCTTTGCTTCACCCACCCAACCTCCCTGTGGTCCCACAAATGCCCCAGGCTCATTGCAGCCTGGAATCATTGAAGTAGGTGTTTATTCTGCCTGCAGCTTTTGACCCTCAAATAACCTCAAGATGAATTTCCTCACTTTCTACTCTTTGCTTCAGTGTCACTTTTTCAATGATATCGATACTGTTCAACATATTTACAATTGCAAATTTCTTCTCTATTATTCTTTGAACTTCTTATGCGTTTCACTTTTTCTTTTCTTTCCATGGTAGTTAGGACCATTTAACATAGGATACAATTTGTTTTAATTTTGTCTTTTCTTTATTTTCTGTCTCTTCTTGTAAGAATGTACATTTCATGAGACCAATATCCTTGCCTGCTTTGTTCACTGGTACAGCTGAAACATCTATAACAGTGTCTGATTCATGAAGGGTCACATTTGATTAGTAAATGAGTTGATAATCTGACATCTACTCTCAAGTTTGCTACAACCCATGTGACCTTAATCAAGTATGGATTCCATCTGAGCTTGAGCATATTTTAAAAATTGTTATAAAATATGTGACCTGAGACTATTAGAATTTTCCAGCTCTTTATCTTTATCAGTATTGTTCCATAAGACCAAGCTTGGTAAAAGTTTTCTGGGTTCCCCAAAATTGAAAATTAGTGAAAGAATATATTTCTGAATGTTATATTTGGCTTATAAATCTATACTTTACTTAATGAAAGAAAACGAACTACATTATTTTTGGTGTATAACTGAGAAATGAAATCTGCCTTTAACTGCTGAAAAATAAGTTTTGGATAAAGGTTCAAGGCTACTTTGCAGAAAACAAAATCTACTTTGTAAAATGCAATTTTAAAATAATTTAAAATACATTTTTAGATGTTAAGAGCAGATTTACTAGTATTTTCTATTAGACTTTTGGCAATAAGCAGTAATGAACTGAGATAAATATATCTCATATATCAAATATAGTATTAGAGTAGTCAATGCTTTCCAAAATGCCCAAGGGCAAAGAAAAGACATTTTCATGAGTTTTGAGGTGCTTACAAAGTTTACCTGTCTGTTTATACACTTTTCTCTAGAAATTTTCTTCTTATTAAAATTGCCACAAAAATGTTCCTTTTTCAAATCCCAGCTGCTTCCACGAAAAAAGCCTGAGCATGGCGAAAAGAGAAGCATTGCAAAATTCAATTGAACTGTTATCCAGTCTGACAATTTCTAATAAGTGAGGACTGTTGTGAGTAGACCTACATGGTGAGTCATTATGGGAGAAAGGTTTTTCTCTTTTGACATGTATCCAAAGCCGTGTCCATACAGTTGTTGTTGAATTTGAGTACAAACAAAAATCCCTGGCCAGATTCTCTAGGGGAAAATAAATACCACATTAATGTCAAGAATAATGTCTCTAAGCACTACTCTTTATGTAGTTTAGGGATTTTGATTAGTTCAATTAGTTTTTCAGCCTTTTCTGGTTCACCATGTCAGACTGTGGGCAGACCTAGTTTACTGTTTTACTTTAGCCAATGCCATTGCTGGCAAATAAATTCCTCATTACCTATGTATTGAAGAAAATGCAGATTCTGTAGACCTGTCTTGTCTAACTGTGACGTCTAAAATTATGTACTTGTGTACGGGGTACATAATATTTAATGATACTGCTTTAAAAAATATGTCCTGAGTCTTAACATTATTTTAGAGAAAAAGAAAAGTAGGGACTGAGTATGTGAACAGTTGAACACTCATCATGGTAGAATAAAAATGATTATAAAATTAAAGTCAAATTGAAAAAATAAAGAATTAATGAATAGGGAATATGAAACAAGAAAATGACTTTTTTTAAAAAGATTTTATTTATTTATTTGACAGGGAGAGAGATCACAAGTAGGCAGAGAGGCAGGCAGAGAGAGAGGAGGAAGCAGGCTCCATGCTGAGCAGAGAGCCTGATGCGGGCCTGGATCCCAGGGCTCTGGGATCATGACCTGAGCCTAAGGCAGAGGCTTTGACCCACTGAGCCACCCAGGCGCCCAAAAATGAATATTGTTAATACTACTCAAGAAGAGGCTTTGGGTAATGGAAGAGATATTTAAATAAGGAGCTGATCAGATTCTGCTGAATTATAAAATATCCCCTTGTTTAAAGAAAACAAACAAATGGAAACAAAACAAAAGTATGTTTGAAAGGTGGGCTGTTTCAGACTATCCTCTTAGAGTATTATGGTTGCACTGTATTAAATGCCATACTAATGATTCCACACAGATAATGAAATTTATAAAGTCTTTACTGGCCTTTAGTGAATGTATTAGACACTGGGAGAATATGGCTTCAAATATTTCTGTGCCTCCTGAGTTTCTCATAAGGATAGACCTATCTAAGCTTGATATATTTCTCATTTGAATATTTCACATAGTATAGAATGATGCATTTATAGTTCCCTAATGTACCCCCTTACTGTTAAAGTAGGACTTATAAATTTCCCAGAATGTGTTAGACTTCAGATTTTTCTCTGTAACATTTAAACCTAATATACTGATAGAGTAACAATTCTAATATCTCTTCATCATAACTACATATAGAATAAGACTAGAGGAAAGAAATAATCTGATGTCTCTAGTGCCTATGAATATTTTTCTAACAGCTTTTAGAATTCAATAGACTGTGTTTTATTGGAAACTAATTTTAATGAAATTATGTGAAGCTAGCCTAAATAGTTTACAAAACATATATGCTTCTTTGTTTAAGTTAAGTATAAAAATAATTAAAAATGGGCTTGATGCATTAAGGCATTTCCTTAATGGGCTTTTAAGATGCTTAGGTATCACAGGCAACATAATGCAGACTAATAGGGCACAGTAAACACACATAAATATACACACAATACACAGTTGTCTGTAACATATTTAGTATTATACTCCAGCAAAACATGGCTTATCTTTGCCAAATACTGTTGTTATCTTTGGTTCAGTGTGACAGTGGATATTCTTTGAATAAGCATTCTATAGTTTGTTTCTTCTAGAGATCTCCAAGTATAAATTAGTTAATTTATTGTGTAAAAAAAGGGTATCCATATGCTAGCAGAACATATATTTGTCTTCCATTGAAAGTTAAAAAAAAAACCCCACTCATTAAAATAATTTGAAAAACTGAACTAAACATGATTTTCTCAATGGATTATATATTTTCTTATATATTGTTGAATTACAGTAGTCTTGGAGAATTTTTAATCCCCTTCCAGGAAGACATGATGTTCGATATTTTCACCCTTATTACATCACATTTGAAGGTCTATATGTAGAAGCAGAGTGTGGAAGGGTTTTCTTTTTCCTTTTTGCCTCTTTCCCTAATTCTGATGTTTGACCATATTTTCCTGTATTTATAAAGATCTACAGTTGTTCCGATCTCATGCCAGTGCTCTTTCTTCTATATTTGTAGGCTCTGACTCCATGAAAATGTACTGCATAATAAAATAGGAGAGATATAGCTGTATAAATGACCACTTTGGGTAAATCCACATCTAGGAAAGAATATTTTTGGCATTAAAATTTTCTAAAATAAACCTTCACTGTGTCTGGATTCTAGTGACTTTTCATTTAGAGAGGGTTTCATGGCTGCCTTGCAACCATTAAAATAGAAGGACCTAAATAAATTTGATGGAGCTTCTCTCTTTTTCATTTATTTGTTTAAATTTTACCATCCAGATAGTATTCTTACTTGGAGGGAGAAAAAATTTAATAATCTTTGACGTATATCGCATTTTCCTAGCAGAAAGGCAAGTATTTACCTGCTGACTTTTGGTCCTTTCCAAATGCTTATTTATTTCTTGTAGAGGAAAAATGAGGGATCTGCAGTAATTGGCCACTTTCTATAAACCCTGCCTCCTGGATAACCTACTATCTTGGGCATGGCATGCTAGTTTAAAGCATAGAAACAAACACAAACTAGTGAAGTTTTGTTGTTTAATGGATAGAGAACAACATCTCAATAAGATACATCTAGGCTTATTAGAAACTGGTGCCCAGGGAACCAGAAAGCTCAAGAATCAAGGCTGATGCTTATGTGCCCACATTTTGTCTCATTTCTGTCTTTTTTCATATCTGTCAATCACCTTAGTATTTATTATTTATTCATTCACTCATCCATCTACCAAATATTTGTAGACAACAACTAATTGCTCTCAGCTGGGTGCTAGATGAGGAGTAAGTTATGAATAAGAAAGAGTAAAAATATGAAATATCCACTAAAGAGGTTATGTATATTTATAGACATATAAACTAGATGAACACATAGCTAGGGGATTAGTACTAGTCTGGGTTACCAGAATTAGGTGGGCACAAAAGACCTTAGAAGGCCCTATAAGCCAAGTTAAGGAGTTCAGCCTTTTTCCTGGAGGCACATTGCCATTCCTTTGCTATTGATCACAAAAAACCACTTGGGTTTCCAGTCTTTAAGATCTTCCTTTTCAAAAACCATAGCTTTCTATATTCTCCTGGTTTTAGTTAAAATTCTCAAGAAAGCGTATGATTGTTTATTGACAAATCACCAGATTGAATCTCGTTTCAATCAGATGTGATTGCATAAGTACAGGGGAAAGGATGGATTACAAATATTTATGTGGAATATAAATGGCTACCCAAGTACCCAAGTACTCAAGTCTGCCTCTTTATTCTTTTCCTCCCTTCCCCTTCTTTCCCTTCTTTTTCCTTCCTTCCCTTCCCTTCCTTCTCTCTCTCTCTTGTTTTGTTGGTGCAAGAGATTGATAAGAGCCAATCATTTATATTCACTGCCCCCATCACAGGCTCTCTCCCTCTGTCCCCACTCGTGCATGCTCTGGAGAGAGTGCCCTCACAGACATGCCCACCCTCTCCATGCCACCTCATCACTCTCCCCTCCTTGGCTGCCCCAAGTCTGCCTCTTGGGCAGTGATGTGTGTGAAGGGCAGGTCTAAGAGTGGATTAGGACTGAGTGGGGCACCATTACGTACAACTACTAGACCTTCCTTGAATACTCCCACAACTTCTTTCTCATCCATTTGTGTTGAGGCATATAGTCCTTTGAAAAGAGATTATCAGCATATTTTAGTCAAGTATTTGGTATCTGAGGGTAATTATTTTAACACATTTCATATGAAATTATTTCAAAGACTAGAAATGATGTTAACCTATTCCTAATGTCTCACATGCGTTCAACTAGACATGGTGAAAACTCTGCCAACTTCAGACCCCATCCTTGAAATTCAGTGGCCTAACTGCTTATTACAAGTGAGAGTCTAGGGGGAGAACTAAAGAATGGAACTTGACAAGGAGAGTAAGAGATCGTCTATAATGGTTCATTTTATATGTTAACTTCACTGGGCAATGGGGTGCCCAGACATTTGATCAGATATTATTCTGAGTGTGTCTGTGAGGGTATTTCTGGATGAGATTAACATTTGAATTAGACTGTTTAAAGCAGATTGCCCTCCCTAATGTGAGTGACTTCAGCCAATCATTTTGAAGGCCCCAACAGAACAAAAAGGCTAAACTTCCATAGAGTAAGAGGGAACTTCTCCTGCCTCACTGCTTTCCTCCTGCGACATTAGTTTTTTCCTGCCTTCAAACTCAGCACTGAAACATTAGGTCTTCTTGGTTCTTGTTCTTGTCAGAGCTCAGAGTGCAACTAATAATTGTTTCTCCTGGGTCTCTAGCTTGCTGACGATAGATCTTGGAACTTCTTAGCTTCTATAATGACATGAGCCAATTCCTTATGATAAATTTTTCTCCTCTCCCTCTCTCTGAGTACACACACACACACACACACACACACACACACACACACACACCATATTGGTTCTTTTTCTTTGGGGAACCCTAATATGTGACTTGACTGCTTGAACTTAAAAATTTAATTAAATCAAGGAGTGAACCCTTAGAGATGTATTTCTAACTTGAATAAAGTATATTGAGAATTGTATGACAAAATCTTAAAGAATCAATGATGATCTTCAAAACAATATTGACCAATAACTTTAAATAGTTGTATTAGGTTACAGGCATTTTTTAAATCCCATCTACCATTGTTCTGTTTCCCTTAGGTGGCTCTATTTTCCCCAATTTCCTCTCAGTCAGTCATACAGATTAGCCAGATTGAGATCAACTAAGATTAATGTATTATTTTAGTCCAATTTTTAAAGCCTGAATACTGATGAAGGTTGGATCCCAATTCTGATGTGATCCACTAATACTTTGCCTCTTATATTTGTGGCATCATTGAATGGTCTTCACACCTAACGTATGGCAAGAAGCAAGGCTCATTAAAGCCACACATTGTTTTTCTTCCCTGTTTATATCCCTAGAACTTTAGATAGCACCTGATGCCTAGTTACCACTCCACAAATATTTGTTCAGTACATTTTATCTGTTATACTGTGTGCAGTTTCAGGATAGAGATGCATACAAAGGGATACGGTTTCTGCACACAGAGAGAGGAGGAATGAGGGAAACGAGAGTATCTTAAATACTTTCACTATTGCTGGGACTATGAGAAATGTTTTAATACAATTTTATTTGATTCAGATGATAATTTTATGAGTTTTGACTCTTAAGAAGAATAGTTCTTCTGGATGAACAACTATGAGAAATAATTTGAATACTTCGTTTAAAAATAGTTGTTTTCTATTTCTTTCATCTGTGATTTCAAAAGAGAAGGTGGTAGAATCTTCATTTGTTTCTACAAATTACATATTACTATTATATTTTAAACAGATATGGTTACTGTGTTTGGAAATCATTTAGAGTTTTACAAAGATAAGAGCATATTAGAAAAAATCTCTAGTATTGTTTAATGATACTATATAATTATAGAAATAAGGGAGCTGAAATAAATACTCAGTGAACCAGGGCATTTATATAGTAGTTTATTACAATGTGAATGCATCAACATTTCACAAATTTTCTAAAAAAAATGATAATCTGTTCTGAAAAAAATTTTCTTTAATAACTTCCCTCCCCCATCAATTCTAACCTTGCTGTTTACTTTAAAATTCATGCAAAATCTAAATTGCACAGAATTGTTATTTTCAAAGGGAGAGAATAATTTTTTTCAACAAGTTGTATTAATGGAGAATATTTTGTCTTTTACTGCAAAATACCTTTTGGTAAAGGGATTCTAAACATTAGCAACATGCTAGTTTTCTTTTTTTAATGTATGTAAAAAAAGTGGCAAGAAAGTTGAAATTTCAAGCAATTTCACTGAAAAAATCTATTTTAAAGCTTTTCCCTTTGATGTAGGTATTGTGACAGTTTTCCTGTTAGAGAGTAGCTGACTTCCACAGTAGCATCTGATGTTTACAAATGCAGGAGATTTCAGTTAATTACATTTTAAAATTTTAATTACATCCTCCGAGGTATTTAAAATATTGCCTTGGGATGCCTGGGTGGCTCAGTCAGGTAAGTGTCTGCTTTCGTCTCATGTCATGATCCTGGGGTTCTGGGATAGAGTCCCACACCGGGCTCCCTGCTCAGTGGGGAGGCTGCATCTCCATCTGCCTGCTGCTCCTCCTTCTTATGCTCTGTCTCTCCATCTCTGAGAAATAAATAAAATCTTTAAAAATAAATAAATAAATGAATAAATAAATAAATATTGCCTTATTCCAACAAATCCTTCCAATGTTTGTTTAAAAAAGAGAAACTTTCTTAGCTCTGTGAATTTCTCAAATTTTATTTTACATCTGTTCTAGACCTTGGGTTTTTAAAATATAAGGATGGTTTTTAACGAGGAATTTTAGAGCACATAATTGCAGCAGTAGAGGTGGGATCTGCTGTTGTGTTGATGACACAGGAACGGGTCCTCAGGTTTCTTAGACTGTGTCATGGGCCTTTGAATATCTCAGAAACATTCCTTTGAAACTATCAGATGAGTATTTGATAGGGTTTTCTTATTTGTTAAGACTCACAAATTCTATTTTTCTCAGCATGCAGTGTTGAGCACAATGTGCAATGTTGACTGGACTTTATTTACATAAGCTGGAAGAGCATTAATTTTCCTTGGGAAGCCATGCACATGCAAAATTAATTGAGGAAATGAACTGATTTCTTCTTTCTCAGCTGCAATTCCAATGACCCAGGTGTAATACAGTGCAGTTGAGAAAAAATCGAGCCGCACAAGGCCCTGCATTAAACAGTTGCTACTCACAGAATGAGGTGTTGATTGTTAAGTCATCATTAAGAAAATTAACAATTTCTAAGTGGAGACAAAAAATTCCCCTTTACTGTAGACTGTTGCTCAGCTAACATCTCTGGAGTTGAAGCAACCAATTTCAGAATTCTGCATCATTTTCTTCTCAGTGTGAACTTGCTTTCAGGAAAGTTGTTTTCTCAGTAATAACATCGGTCATCCTAACAAGTTGAATAGCAATTTTCAAGCACAAACGCTTTCCAAACAATAGTTGCTTTGCTTTAAAGTGATATGAAGCAATAAATGTCTAAGAAACATGATATTTTGGATGAATTAGGTAAAGTTTTTTCTCTTTTACGCATAACTCATGCTTCACTAATCACCAAAAATGATGTTTTGTCAAAAACCATTGAACAATTCATTGAATCTTTGATTGTATTCAAAATAATATTCCCTTTTGTGGAGTTATTCACATTGTTCATTGAGCTTCAAAATTGTTTTTAATCATCTGAAACATGGAAGGTCTATGTGTTTGTAATAATCACAGCTCTGTGCTTAACCAAGATCCAACTGATAAGATCTGCTATTATCTCCTCTAACCTTGTTTTGTGTGGTTTATTCTAACAGCAGCTATTTCAATAATCAACTGCCTGAATCAGAGGTCAAACTTGTTCTTTCATTTCATTGAGTTTGCTCTTTAACTTTGTTCAGTATCATATCACAGCTTTATTTTTCCAAGTCCCTGAAGATATAAGCTAATTTTCCATTTAAAATATTGTTTATGCCCTAATAAAACAGGCTGTACTTATTGACGGTTAAAGGATAATACATTTCAAATAAATTTAACGTGTGTTGAGTTGGAAAATTTTTCTTTTTTTCCTCCTAGGTTCTTTAGTCTAATAATTAAGTTGATATAAAACAGATTAATAGGAGAAAAATAAAAATTTAATAACATGTGTATCCCGGTATATATGGGAGAGACCCAGAAGAACTGAGTAACTCCCTAAAATCAAAGTCATCACCTTAAATCCATCTTTAGCTACAGACAAGAGATATTTGGAGTGGGGAGTCAAGTTATGGGAGGGTACCAAGAAAAGCACAGTAAACAAGAATACAATTGTTATGCAGATTAAGTCATGCCTTCTTCATTGATAACAGTTTCTAGAAATTTCTAGTCATCTTTCTCTTCTTGGTATAGCTAGAGAGACACCCTTACAAATGGAGATTCCCATATAAATTACTTTCACAAAAGGGTAGTTTTATTTGGTTTTCAGAACTTTTCCTGTGTTTGCAGTTTTTTAAAAAAATAGCCAGCTTGAAATAATCAGTACGCCAAAGAGGGATTCCTAAAGTGGCAAAATTTGCTCCCCTTTACATTCAATCCATTGCATTTAAATCAGCATCTGTAATTTCCTTACAATGCAGAAAGCAATTATTTTGCTGTGACTTACCCGAAGTTCAGGTAACCTGACCAGTCCATTTACTGAGACTTTTTGTGACACCTGATTCAGTACCAGAGAATTAAAAAACCAAATGTTTTATCCTCAGAAATGACTCATCAACATGTTTCAAGGACAGTCAGGAACCATTGGGGGGGTTAATAATCTTTAAGGGAAGAACATTAGGACACAAATGAGAATCCGAGTTTATTTCATTTTGGAGAGAATGGCCAAGGAAGTCCTCTGCCAGAAAGCTGGTTGTTTCTCTCTGAAATAACTTGATTTCTAGAGGGGAAAATGAATAGAAAATTACATTGTTCAGAGAGTTGGTTAAAAGGTGAACCTCAGAACCACTCCACACTCCAAGGGAATGCTTTTAGTGTTGCTCCCTGAAGTCAACTAATGGATTGAAAAAGGACTGGGGAAAGTGGTCACCGGAGGAAACCTGATGATGGGCAGCCGTGGCTGAACCAGTGCCAAGCACAGACCATTTAAAATGGAGAAGAGGCTGTAAGGATATATCAGAGGCATCAGGAGCCGTGCAGCAGCAGAAGTGCCTCTTTCTTTCTCCCAGAGAAAAATGAATAGAAAAATGTGCAGGAGAATAGCGGGAAGTATGTAAACAGAATAAAGAGAGGTGGATGGAAAGGGATAACAGAACTCTAGTTCTATACTATAGGGTATTCAACAAAGGAAACTAAATCTCCAATAAAGAGTAAAATTATTGGATGTTAAGACACTCCAGAAAAAAAAAATCACACACATGTATCACACATATGCACACGTGGCTAGAAGGGCCAAGAGAGAAACTGGAGAAGACAATGAATATAGCGGTGTTGAAACACTGATCAGATAATTTCCTGTGTGATTGAGAAGTGATGGACAGCATGAGGCATCTACTTATGTGCTATATTTGTAGTATGTTATAAACTGTTTGGTTAATGCAGTAACAGTGTGTGCAATTTGCAATATTTCTTTTTAAAAAGAAGAGTAAAGAGGTCAAATCTGCTTGATGTTTCCAACTTAATAAGGGCCCTAGAGAGATGTAGCTTGAGACCTTGCCTCCTGGTTCAGATGTTTTCTGTATAGAGTCAGTGTAGTGCTGGAGAAAGACTATGGGCTTCAGAATCAGGTAGACCTGTATTCTTCTATGTATTTCCTGTGCTATGTATTTCCAAGTTATGTAACCTTTCATGGCTTCACTTTCCTTCCCTATAACATGAGGATCATAAACACAGTTTTAGGACATTATGAGGATTACTATAAATGACATAGAAAATTCCAGACATAAGCTCAAAAACAAAAACAAAAAATAAAACAAGGAAACTGCTGTTGTTTGAGTTATTGTCTTAGTCCATTTGGGCTGCTACAACAGAATTCTACAAATTGGGTAGCTTATACACCACGAAATACGTTTTTTATAACTCTGGAGGCTGGAAGTCCAATATCAGAATGGCAGCATGGTTGGTGAGGGGACCCTCTTCCAGGTTTCCGACTTTTCCTTGTATCCTCACATGGCAGGAGGTGCTACGGAGCTCTGTGGGGGTCACTTTTATAAGATCGTTAATCCCATTCCTGGAGGCTCCATTTTATGACCTAAGTATCTCCCAGAGGCCCACTTCCTAATATCATCATGGCAATCATTGAGGGGACATGCACTTTCAGACCATAGCAGTCATTGTTATAATCATTGGGAAGTAAGATTGTTTAATAATGTAATCATTTAGTGAGGCTCAGAGGAAGGTTGGGGAATATGAGATGGTCCTTAGATTATGGGTAGGATATAGACTCCTAGAAAAAACAAACAAACAAAAAATATTGAGCTAGAGGAAGAAGCATCGGAAAAGACACCAGAGTGGAGTACGAATGGAAAATGTCAAGCAGTTTGGTTCATTTGGCTGTTTGGAGGCATGACCAAAGATATCTCTATCTCTGAAATGCATTATGCATATTTTACTTCTACATGGATTGCTGAACAGTCCATTTGATTGCAGTGCTTATGATAGGTCTGTGGCCTGCATGTTTTATATTCTTGTGGTGATTTTTCATTCTCAAGAATTTGCTGGAAGCTGTATGTAAATGTAGCCTCTTTTGTATTGCCAAGATCTGTTTCTTACAAGTCAGATTGAAAATCTACATCAAACTATCACTTGACTTCAAAGAACAATCATTTTTCACTTGTTTGTATCAAGGGACAGTGCACATTTGTGAAGGCTTCTACATTTATTTACAAAATACAGCTTATACCTAGTTGAAAGAGCTGCCCAAATCCTTTGCATATATTTGCAAAGCTGCAGCTAGGCTTAGAACTTTCCAAAATGAAGGTCTTTAGATGAGCATGACTTCTGAATTTCAGGTGGAACAGATCCCCCAAAAAGAGACATGGTTTTTCACTAAGTGGGGCAAATTGACTAAAAGCAAGTCTTGGAATTGTGATGCTTTTGTAAATAGGCTGAACCGAAGCAAGGATTTTGAGATTAGATTAATGCCAGCCTTAGCTGGTATAATTTGTGCTCTTGAGCATGTGCAGCTGTGAAATCGCTACAACATGCCCGAGTTGAGTATGTTTCCTCTGCCCTGATCCCTGGTACATTTTTGCTCAAACAGAGATCCATATGTAGAAATGGGTCACTCGGGGGCATAATGAGCATTTCCGAGACCCTCAAAGGCCTTCAGATTCACACATTAGTAAATGACTTACAACGAGGCCGAGAGCAAACACAGTATTTCCATCTGTGGCATGAAGATTCTTGACATTTAAGGGGAAATAGCACACGTTTCCATTTTAGCAACACTTGAAAATAGAAAAATATAAGCAGCATCTCTCATAAAGTCCAATATTTAGTCCTTATTTTTTTTTTCTTGTCAGCTGCTTTCTAGAGGAGTGAAAGATAAGAATATAGGCCCAAGGACACCTTTTACCATTGTCTTAGTTCAGGCTTCGCTAACGGAATACCACAGACAAGGTGGCTTATAAACAACAGGAATGTATTTCTCATAGTTCTGGAGGCTGGAAGCTCAAGATTGGGGTGTCTGCATGGTCAGGTTCTTGGGAAGGGCCTGCTCCCTAGTTTGCGGCCTTCACCTGCATCACCCCATGGTGGAAGGGCTAGGGGAGCTCTTTGAGGTCTCTTTTATAACGTATGAATCCTATTCTGGGGGGGCTCTACTCTCACGACGTGGTCATTTCCAAGTCTACACCTTCTAAAAGTTTTTTTTTTTTTTTAAGATTTTATTTATTTATTTGACAGAGAGAGAGATCACAAATAGGCAGAGAGAAAGAGGGGGAAGCAGGCTCCCCGCTGAGCAGAGAGCCTAATGTGGGACTTGATCCCAGGACCCTGAGGTCATGACCTGAGCTGAAGACAGAGGCTTAACCCTCTGAGCCACCCAGGCATCCCAAATCTACACCTTCTAATAACATCACAGTGAGGGTTAGGATTTCAATGTATGGATTTTCAGTGGACACCACATGTCAAAAATCTTAACATACATTGAAAAGAATATTCTTGTTTCAGGACAGCGAGGGCAGAAGTTACTAATC
The DNA here is from genome assembly GCA_004023965.1 of Spilogale gracilis. Classification (NCBI taxonomy): domain Eukaryota; kingdom Metazoa; phylum Chordata; class Mammalia; order Carnivora; family Mephitidae; genus Spilogale; species Spilogale gracilis. The sequence goes on from PITA01008791.1 coordinate 15,338, forward strand.
TATAATGGAAAGGGGAAATGATCTAGATTTTTCTTGACTGAAAATAACCCGCTGAGTTATGACAGTGAAATGAGACATCTGTAGAATCCTCATTTTCATTGGTAGATTTTAAGCTTTTTTTTTTTTTTTTTTTAAGATTTTATTTATTTGACAGAGAGAAACACAGCCAGAGAGGGAACACAAGCACAGGGAGTGAGAGAGGGAGAAGCAGGCCTCCAGCCGAGCAGGGAGCCCGATGTGGGACTCAATCCCGGGTCTCCAGGATCATGACCTGAGCCGAAGGCAGTTGCTTAACCAACTGAGCCACCCAGGCGCCCCAGATTTTAAGCTTTTAAGAATCCAGGGATCTGGGGGGTCGGGGGAATCCAGGATTCTGAACCACATCTGTATGCACTACTGCATGGATTACTCTCACACACGATAGTGAGAGTATGAGAGAATATACATTATATATAAAGTTCAGAAAGGCAAAAATGAATCCAAGATGGGAGAAGTCAGAATAGTGACTCCTCTTAAAAGGTAGAGGAGCTTGGAAGAGTTTACAAAAGGGGCGTTTTACAAGGCGTGCCAGTAAAGTTCTGTTTCCTGACCTGGGTTCTAGTTACACAGGTATGTTCGCTCTATGAAATATTCATCAGGCTGTATCTTTATGGTATGTGCACCTTTTGGTGTTTGCTTTACTTCAGTGAGACAGTTTTAAAAATTGTCGTTTCCACTTGGTGGTGGGTATTGAGGGCACGTATTGCATGGAGCACTGGGTGTGGGACATAATGAATCTTGGCACACTGAAATTAAATAAATAAATAACAAAAACTCATTGTTTCCCTCAAACTCTCTCTTGATAAGTCCACCAGCATCCACTTTTTTTTTTCTTTTTAAAGATTTTATTTATTTATTTGACAGAAAGAAACATAGACAGAGAGGGAACACAAGCAGGGGAAGTGAGAGAGGGAGAGGCAGGCTTCCCGCCGAGCAGGGAACCCGATGCAGGGCTCGATCCCAGGTTTCTGGGATCACAACCTGAGCTGAAGGCAGTTGCTCAACCAACTAAGCCACCCAGGCACCTCAACATCCACTTTCTTGGTGAGTCCTATGGCTGTGAGAATGTATTGATGGAAGGTGGGCGCTGTGACTGAACCTCACCACCTGTCCTTATTATACCAGATCCTTGCCTTTCAAAGGCTCAGCTGTTTCTTTAGTGGGAGTGAGCCAAGTGTGTTAGTTACCAGAGCAACTGAGAAGTAGAAAATTCAGAAGTTCCCAGGACCAAATAAAACAACCATGAGGTGAGTTTAGGGGCCTTGGAGAAATCTTACCACCTTTCCTTAAAGCCAGAATTTTATAATATTTTTGTTAAGATTTCCACTACAAAGCAAGAAAATATACCTCTGTGTCCGGTGGAATATACAATTCCTTCATAAAATAATGTAATTATGATAAGAACATTTTGGGGAGGCAGTTTTTCATTCAATGCTATTTGTGGTATCAAAATGAAATGAAAACTTATTTTTAATCTAGAAACATCATACTTGGGGAACTAAAACTGTCCTTTGGAAGCATGGGGCGTGATTTCATTTGTGGTCTGCCCATTTCTTTACCTAATGGGACCACTTTCCAGCCGTCGCTATTCACAAATGCTGAGAGAACTGATGTATAATTCACTGTGTTGCATACACGTCCAGAGAGCCAAAACCAGATCTCCATTTTACATTATGGGAGGATCACACGCAGTTTCCCGGCATGATATGGATGCTTTTCTACACGCGAGGGCATTTCTCAGCCTAGTTAAGACGGCTCTCTTTAATATCGGCCACATCTCAGTCCTGGTGCTGCCATTCACTGACCAGATAAAGAAAGTCACTTCCGGTCTTCTTGTAAGATGCATACCTCCTAGGATCTTTCTGGTTTTAAAATGAGATAATACCGCACAACTTGACAGAGACCTTCCACACATTAGGTGCTTGGTAAATACCTGTTAGAGGACTAACAGTACTTGTACTACTACTGATGGTGATGATGATAAGAATCAGAAGAGTAATTTAGTACTAATAGCTAACATTTATATGTGGTACAACTGTCAGCGCTCTTTCTACATGGTAGAAATAGCGGTGGCAGTAATTGTAGGCCGATTTAGAATCTGACTCCAACTACAAATTAGGAATCATTTACCTTGATAGTTTTTCTGTTTTTTATACATTTCCATTTATTTTGTATGAACACCTATGTGTAAAAAAGAACCAGTTTCACAATGTTCGGCTCATTATCAGACATTTTTTGTATGAAGATTTCTGTTTTCTCATTAATACTGATATACATGTTAAGATGTTAAGAATGCATTTCTCATTTACTCCTGACTCTAGAACTCCCTCTGCACGTTTTGACATGCCTGTTATATGATGATCGTAATTCTAGATCATAGTAAATAATGCAGGCTAGGTGTCTGCCCTCATGAGACTTACATTCCGGTATGGAAGAAGGAAATTAAATAAGCACGTTAAGTATTGCAGATTAGGTTTCTTCCACAGGAGCACAGCAGGAATCGATGGGGAGCAGTAGATGGCAAGCAGTCCTTCAGACAGAGTTGTGACAGGGCAGGTCTGAGAGGCTGACCCTTGCACTGAGATTGGGGAAGAGTATTTCAGGGAGAAGGAACAGTAAAGGCAAACACCTTTAAGCTGGGGATTGCTTGGCATGTGGAAGGAAAAGCAAGGTCACCCGGCATGGTGCCAAGTGAAAGAAAGATGGAAAACATTGAAGGAGTTGAGGAGAGAGTGGTAGAAGGAACAAGGGGTGATAATATGAGGCTTCTAAACGTATTGCTGGAGTTTTGTGGGTAGAGGGGGTTGTGCAGACCTGGAGGGTTTTTTTTCTAAGATTTTATTTATTTGAGAGAAAGCATAGGAAGGAGAGAGAAAGAGAATCTGAAGCAGACTCTGCAGTGAGCTCAGAACCTAACATGGGGCTCCATCTCACGACTGTGAGATCACGACCTGAGCCAAAAACCAAGCGTCAGATGCTTAACCAACCGAGCCACCCACGTGCCCCCTGAATTGGTTCTTGAAAATACCCCTCTGGATCACAGCTGGGAATGCCACATAAGGCACAAAGATGAAGTAGTAGCTCACATTGGGGACGGTATGTGGTCGCAAGAGTTTGGACTCAGTTCAGAGAAAACAGTCTCGATTATAAAATAGACAGAAGATATCTACCTTTTTGTTAATTTGGGCGAGAGGGCGATAGCAATGCCAGCTTTCCTGACTTCGTGGTTAATAACTCTATCAATAATAACTCAGTAGTAGCTGTAACTGCAAGTGACTAGTAATGGTAACTCTCCGCACAGATGCTTTCACAGGTGTTCCTTGTTAATCACAAGAGGAGCATGGATGAATCAGTCCAAGTGCTCTCCTCTACTGAAGAAAGAATCTCAGGTTTATCCCCTATGGTGGAATAAAAGCCATTTTGTAATGAGAAAGAAAATGAAAGCTTAAGAAGCAGTAAGTAATAATAACATGCTATCTGCTAGTATGGTGCATGGGAGTTTAAAACCTTTTCATGTGAGTTAATTCATTTGATGAACCCAGAATCCCAGGAGCTAAATGCTAGGACAAAGATGATTGGATCTTTCCCCCCACTTTGTAGATGAGAAAACCAAGACTCTAGGAGGATAAGTACTTTCTCAAGTTTCCAGAGCTAGAAAGCGACTGTGGTGAGATATAAATATTATCTCCGGATTCCTAATATGAAGAGTATTACCTCTAAATGGGATGTAAAGTGCCACTTGTGGGGTATGATTCTAAGGGGATTTTCAGAGTGTAGGCTAGGCCTGCATTTGGACTTTTACTTCCTGGGCTACTTCTTTTCTCCATGGCCAAATCCAATTTTGTTCAGCCCATTTTTGCTACCTTTGTTACCAATGAAGAAATTTGGAAATATGAATATGCACTCATTATAAAATGAGTTCTGATGACCTTTTAGTATTTGTTGTGTATGAACTGTATGCAGCAGTTAAAGATGAAAAGGAATTGGCTTTGAGCCTTCTTAATTATTGTTCCTGTTTCAGACCTTTATTATAGTTCTGGCTCTTGCTGACACATCTAAATGAGGTTTACAGAACCTGGAGCTGTGAATTCAGTGCTCATTAACAGAGGACTGACAGCACTGTGGAGTTTTCCTTTTTGCCCTTTTAGAAAAGAAATCATCTTAGATATCAAGTTTAGATGTTTTATTTTACGTGTGGATTACCTACTGATTTGGAATTATTGTAAGTGTGTGCTTCTAAAGAAAAGCCTAAAATGAGATCATAGAAGCATGGCAAGAGAGAGAATGGAGGCTGCGCTTGGTTAGGCTTTCTGAATTCTGTAAGTCACAACCATGATGACGAGTATGAGAACTCAGTGTGTCGATGTAAATGGCGCTACCCAAGGAGCGTTCAGCGGTGGAGGTTAACGTGTCTGGCTAATTCTACGGCCATGGATACCAAGGCCAGTGTCTTTTTTTTTCTGGCTGCAGGTGGTTAGAACTTGTCTTCTGACCTCTGGGGTCTTCTCATTTTGAGCTCACCTGCTCCTAACTGCCAGACTTGACTTTGAAAAGGAGCAGCCCTGGACATGTAATGTCCTCATCAGTCCTGTTGCTGGTGCCTTGTTATCGTGGATTATAAATAAGTCATTTTAGTGATTTACAGTTTTCAGTTATGGTGTATGAACAGTGAAGTCAACTAATTAATCTTGAAAGGCAAACTTCAAATTATTAGGTCTGCTTGGGCTCTTATAGTTTGCCTATGTAATGGGCATGGAATTCTCATTTAATAGACTTTTACAAGAACTACCGTAGCATCCATATTTCAGATAAATCTGGAATTTAAATTTTCTGACAAAAGCAATGTGACTTCTTTTCTCTATTGTGTAGCTAGAGCACAGAACATGGACATGAAGGAAGAGGTTTATGGCAAGAAACACAAAGATAAGGAAGTGAGTTCCAGGGCAAAGCAGATAGGAAGAGATGCCAGGCCTGAGCCAGAAGTATATGGTGGCAAGTACTTAGCATAATACGCAAACTTTTAAAAATACAATTAATGAAAGATATATACCAAAAATCTTTAGCTTAAGCAATGACTGAGAGAATAAGAACTTTCTGTACTTAGGAGCTTGCCATCAGGAAGCAATTATCCCTGCACAAAACCATATGAAATAAAGTATGTGGAGGACCAGAGAAGGATCAATAAGGCTTAGATTCTGAAAGAAGAGTAATTTCAGAACATAGTAAATGGGAATTATAATTTCTTGACCATGCCCATTTTTTATTAACCTGCTCTCTAGTAAAAAAGACTTGTAGACAGATACTGGAACTATATACTGTAGTCATTTTTGCATAAACCTGATATTTATTTACATTTACTCTGTAGTTCAGATTTTAGCCATTCTCAGCTCACTCTTCTCTCATCCATACATAATCCTGAGGATGAATACATATATGGTTACAAATAGACACTGTCTTTATGCCTCTTAGTTTACCAGAGTTTGTTCTTCTGTGAGTGAGCTAGATGTTAGAAATGCATTCTCAGTTTGACATTTTGTTTCTGTATGATTGATCTTGTTAGGGGCTCTCCATATCTCAGTACCTTGCCATGGTCTCCTCGCACATAGGCAATGTTCTCATGCCTTCATATCTTACTTTAACCTGGTGACCAAGAGAATTAGCAAATGGGAAAAATGCTAAGATGGAATATCCCATTAGAAGAAGCAGTACCGAATGTAATTTTCCTCATTCTGAATCTAGAAGACCCTGTGATGGTTCAGGTCATTTGCTGATTTGTTCACTGAATAAACATTTATTAGTGTCTCATATATCGTTTACTTTGCTTGGTCCTAGGGATATTTAGGTGAATAAAATTGAATTACTGTCTCCAAAAGCTCTGAGTCTAGTTAGAACATAGGTATGTAAATAAATAATACAATATAATACAAGGTGTGAGTGTCATAATGAAAAGATGTACAAGATAATCTGAGGATAGATTTATCCAGGACAGATTGTGGAGGGATTAGTAACATCTTCAGGAAGTAAATGACTTTTGAGTCATAAAGGCATATTGGAAGTATCTTAAGTTTATGAAAGAATAGATTATTTCTTAATTCAAACTGTGGATGTGGATCTGGAAGAGAAAGAATAGATCTCAGGGACATATAAAAAAGAAGATTTATAAGATTTGTTGCTAGATTGCATTGGGTAGGAAGAAGGTATATTCCACATTCTAGGACAACTCACAGAACCTGCGTGATACGAATTATAAAGGGAAATTTAAGAGGAGATAATGAGACTGAGACCCTTATGATATACCTGGGTGATTATTAGCAGTGAACAACTAGATTTCTAAATTTAGGAGAAAGACCTAGATATTTGTAAGTTACAGAGTTTCAAATGTCATTGCATTGATGAAACTGTAGAAGGCACACACATTAAGGTGGAAGAGGGTCAGTGGAGCTGTCCAGAGTCTTAGCATTCGAGCTGTTCTCTGAAAAACCATGTGGAGTTAATGGTGCAGTTCCAGAGTCAAAAAGAAGTAGAAGAGAAGGACTTTAGGGAGTAGGGATCTCCAGGCCCGCCCACAACTCCATACAAAATAACATTAGCACATTGATCTGGGTAAGACTAGTTGTTGGACAAATATGATTCATGACTCAAAATGCCATTTTATTTTTGTCTCTATCTGCCCCTTTAAAATATCAAATGGGGCTTCCTTCTCTGGCCTCTTCTGAATGCTCCTACAGACTGATGACTTTTCTTCTTAGTTGTAGGTGACAAAGAGCTCTTGGTTCATATTAAGTCATAAACATAAGCTCACTTATGTCATTAAAATTTTTATTCCTTCCTCCTTTTTTAAAACTCCAAACTTGATATAGCAGTAAGATCTTCCCTCTTTTCTTAGCTGTGTGTGTTTCAGGTTGGAAGCTTGTAGTTGGAAAGGGGGCTGGAAATCAGCTTCTATGTATTTCATTATTGGCTCCCAAAGCTGCCCTCTTGAGGTTCCATTCCCTCTGGAACTGGCAAATGGGAAGGGAAGGATAAGGAAAAAAGTGGGAAGCACTTTGGTGAGGCAGTTCTTAGCAATCTGGCTTCTCACTCTCTGGTTCTAAGACATCCTTGTCTGGTGGGGCACTTTCATGATACCTTTATTAGTTCCTCCCTTCTCACTGTAGATCCTTCAGTGGGACCTGTTCCCCGATCCTAAAGGATTTGACAGAATCAGTGTAGCTCAGGTAACCCTAGATGGAGGAATACACTAGACCTGATTCCTATTCAGCCTCTTTGGACTCTGAAGGTCCTGAGAGGGGTTTAACAAACATGTAGTTGGTCTGCACACCGAAGCTTTGGAGGCCCAAGACTGGGAATGTGGGGATAAAAAGACCAAGTCATAGAGTTCCTTAGCATTCATGGAACATGTAGTGTTCACGTGACTTGTGATTTAGTTTCAATGTATCACCCATGTTTTCTCTGAAAAAAGAGAGTGATGAAGGATACAGTATAACATTTGCCAGAACAAGCATTGGTGGAAAGAAGAAAATCATGTGAGTTTTGTCATCTTTCTTTTAAAGGACAGGTATACTTATCCATACATGTAGGCAATTCTAGAGTATAGCAGGATAATAGTTTTAAATGCAGTTTAAGTCCTTAATCATTTTTATATTTTATGCCTAAGGAGAGAAAAAAACCCTCAACCAAAAAGTGAAGACTCTTTCTACTTTTTTCTTTGGTATTGATGCCCTGTGAGGGAGGTTAAATATACCAAGGACTATTTGATTTTAAGAGACATTTAATTTTCATTTATCATTGGCATTTTATAAGACTAGGTGTTTTAATTTTAAACTGAGTATGGATCCCAAGATGATTATTCAGAGGGAATCTTGGACAGATATAATAATTATTCTGCTCAAGTATGAGTCTGAAACTCTATCCGTAGGTATAACTCTATTAGGAGATATTTGCTTCATGTTTGAAACCTTTTTTTTTTTTTTTAACCATTAGATTAGTTAATCAAGTTAGGAGGAGTCTCAGTGTTGCTGGAGATGTGTCATAGTGATGGTGATGCTGATGTTGACAGCTATGACTCACTGAATACCTAGCATTTTCCTAGCTTGTTCAAAAAATTCACATAAATATGTTTCTTTAAGCCTTATAACAACCCTGTTAATATGCTTTATTTTATAGGTGACAAAGCTGAGTCGTAGAAGAGTGATGTTTTGTTGTTGTTCTAGCATGCTGTGATTAAGGGGTGAAGGCAAGTTACTCACTGAGATAGTTGGATCCCTTGAGCCTAGGCTCTGAAGGTCTGTCTTTATGCCTGGTTCTCAAGTTTCCGGTTCTAGGTCATATTTTCCATCTAACACTCATTATTTTAATTTAGCAATCCTTCAACTTTCATGATTCTCATTTTGAGATTTGTGAAACAAAAAGACAGTCATTTTCTTCTGCTGTATCTTAGATGAGCAACAAAAGATCATCTCAAGCCTTCCCCATTCTCACCTAGGAGGAGTGCGTCAATTAGCAGGTTATCCTCCTCCCTTCTCTCAGTGATATGCCTCTGTTTGGCTTAAGAGAAAATTATTTTCCTAGCAGTTTGGCTAGTGAAGCTTCTGGTTCAGATGATTTTTCATCCTTAACAATAACATGAGATACTCGGCTTTGGATACACAGTCAGAGGAAAATAATGCCAGTTTCTCCTGGCACCATGTTCCTCCGAAGGGCATGCTAATTCTTCTAAAGCCAGGGAAAGCTATGCATTTTCAGAACCCACAAAATCAGGTAAGAAAAACCAATTTTCAAGTGCACCATGAGATGACTCCTTCTTCTCCTTTTTCTTCTTTGAATGATAAGCTGTATTTACAGAAAAATGAGCTTATTAACACCATTGTAATGACCTTGTTCTATTTCTTTATCATTTCATAGTATAGTATATAAACGTCCTCCTTGATGTAATGAATATTCTAATACCAGTTCACATTGCACAAAGTACTCTTTGGCATGTTACAAGACAATAATAATACATACCTGTTTCAATACATTTGTATCATCAGCTGCAATAATTCAGCTGGTACAAAAAGCTGTATGTCAGTGTACATCTTACCCTTCTTCTGATCCTCTTCCATGCCTTTGTGCTTCTGTATTATAATAATAATGGCTAGAAAGAAAATTCTCTCTCGCTATTAATACACCATAAATTTTCTACAAAACTAAGGCTCTGTCATTCATAGATGACCTGCTTCTTGGCTAATATCTGTTAGCCAACCAAGCCCTTGTTGAAATTTTCCTAAATTTAGTTTATGATGAAACCTGTGGTCAGCACAACACTGATTTATCAGTGAGTGTCTTCCAACTTAGATGTTCTTTTCTCTTTCTTGGACAGTTTGTTCCTCACTTTTATTCACCATCACCAATGCCACAAAATACAACAAAGATAATCATTCACTAGATGACAGAAAAGACCTAAAGCTCATTTCAGGGAAAAAAACATTATTTTTAATCACAATAAAATAGAAGTGAGTATTAATAGCAATGTGCTATATTAAAAAATAAAGCAATAAAATCCCGATAATTTGGAAGTCAGAAAAACAAAACACAGTTCTTTCCTATGTAACTTTTTGTCAAAGAGAAAAACAAAATAGCATTTATGGTCTGTAAAAATAATGCATACTAGGACTGTCCTAATGACCCTGTGAGGACCTGAGTGGGCACATTGAACTTGCAAATAATTAAACAACAAGAACTATTTAAAGCCTCTGGAAAATATCATAAGGACATACAGCAAATGGAGACATATCTATTTTCAATAATGAACCAAGTCTGTGTAAGAACAGTCAAGATCTGCTGTGTTTGAGCAAGGGCCTGCTCCCATTCTTTCTTCTCTTCCCACAGCTGCCCATGTTACGGCAGCTCTGCCCTGCAATGTGTGGCCAAGAAGATGGAATCTCTGTCTTCTCTAAGTCCGGGTTTGGGTCTACAGTTTAATCCTAGGAGAAATAAGCTACTGCTATCAGTCAACTCTCCATCTTCGCCCCAGCTCCATGCTCTGGAAACTCTATTCCAAACAGGCATGGTCAAGAGGACTGGGCTCCCTTGTGTCACCCACCTGGCCTACAGTGGACGGTGGCAGTCCACCAGACATGAAGGCTACAAACACTGGGCTCCAGTTGCCACAATAGAGTTTACTCATGCATTGGAGGTTCCACTCTGAGAGGGATAAGCTGAGAAGACAGGGAGCTACTCCCCTCCCACTGACACAGGCCACTTGCAGACTAGAGGTACCGCTCTGTGAGACTTCGGCTACTTTCCCTGACCCCAGCATGTCACAGTACTGTCAAGGCTTTCCCCAGGGAAAGAGGCAGGCCTTAAGGACTGAGATCTCCGCAGCTCTGCCTGAGGAGATTTGTTTATTTGGAACAGAGCTTAGACAAGTTCATGCCAAAAGGGCACTTTCAAAAACAATGGAGACCTCGGTGGTTAGCAGTTAAGAGGGGCTTGTGAGTTCCATGATATTAGTGGCAACAAGTGAAGGGGCACAGCCACTAGATTAGCAGAGAGAACCAGGATAAGAAGATCCCTCTGGGATACCACACATCACCATGGGTTCAGAAGGGTGTGTGTGGGTGCTCAGTTGTAGAAGACGTAATAGAAGTGAAAAGTGGGGTAGAGTTGAGGGCCTTCCCCAAGGTACGTATAGATCCGTTAGCAAGGGCCTTGAGCCTTATTGCCTCAGGGGGCTGAAGAACAACCTGAGCAAACACAGACTGAAAAATAAGCTCCTCTGACCCATGTATGACTTGTAAGAAGCCAGGCTTAAAAATAAAGTCATAATCACCTCTAGTGATCTAGACTATTGTGTGCATGCCCAAGCCTTGCCCTCACATAAATGACTATAGAGAGAACCTCTGATCTACTAGTCCCTGGATAAAAATAAGTCAAAACCGTAAAGTCTCTGAATTATGAAAGCAGTCTCCAAGCTACACACACGTGTAGTGGGAAAGGGTAACAATGTACCTAGCTCAGAGGACTTAAGCAGAAGTCAGACCAGTAAGTGATTTATATGGACCCAGGGAGAACCTTAGGAAGGCTGGCTAGAGATAAAAACAAGGAAAAAATAGTGAGCTGTAACATGAGAGGCTGCATAATGCAGAGGAACGGATTTCACAGATTTATTCCTGCCAAGTCATAAACACACAAACAGTAGCCAGAACCAGAAGTCTAAAGGGAGAAGATTGATCAGGATCCAGAGTTGTTATACTACATGTCCAAAGCGTCAGGTTTTCAACAAAAATTATGAGACGAAAAGAAACAGTTTGGTTCATATGCAGGAAAAGTAAAAGCAGGTGATAGAAACAGCCTTTGAGGGGCTCAAATGTTGGACTTAGCAAGAACTTCAAAGCAGCTATTATATGTTCAAAGAACTAAAGAAATCATGTTTAAAGAATTAAAGGCAGGTATCAAAATGAGTCATCAAATAGTGACTATTAATAAAGATACAAGAATCATTTAAAAAAGAAACAAATGGATAGTCTGGAGTTGAAAATTTCAAGAACTGAAAATAAAAAATCACTAGAAAAGCTCATTGTAGCTTTAAGCTAATAGAAGAAAGAATCAGCAAACCTATAAAGGTATTACAATCTAAAAATAGAGAAAAAAGAATGTGGAAAAATAAACCAAAACTCAGAAAAATGTGGGACATCATTAAGACATAACACATAATGAGACTGTCAGAAGCAAATGAGAGTAAAAAGAGATACAAAAGTTATTTGAAGAACTGATGGCTGGAAACTTAAAAAAAAATTGTCAGGGAGACTCTGGGTGCCTCAGTCAGTTGAGCATCCAACTCTTGATTTCCAGTTGGGTTGTGATATCAGGGTAGTTGGATTGAGCTCCGTGTTAGGCTCTGTGCTTGGGGGAGGGTCAAGTTCTGCCTGGAAGTCTCTCTCTCCCTCTTCCTCTGCACCTCCCCCCTGCACTCTCTCTGAAATAAATAAATCTTAAAAATAAATAAATAGATAAAAGTTTATTAAAAAACATTAATCTACACATTTAGGTAACTCAACCAACTCTAATACTTTTGACAGTAATATAAAGGAGTTGGGTGAGAATGAAGCTCTACTGGAATAAGGAAATGACACTGGAAGATAAGTTAAACAAACAGGAGAAAAAAAGAACCAGAAATGATAACTAAGAAGTGCCTGGGTGGCTCATTCAGTTTGATGGCTGCCTTTGGCTCAGGTCATGATCCTCTTTCCTGGGATCAAGCCCCACATCGGGCTCCTTGCTCAGCAGGGAGCCTGCTTCTCCCTCTCTCTGCTGCTCCCCTCCTGCTTGTTCTCTCTCTCTCTCTCTGACAAATAAATAAATAAAATCTTAAAAAAAATAGTAAATAAGAAAATTAACTATAAACATTTATATACTCCTTCTCCTTATCACTTTTTTAAGACATGATATTGTGTAAATAAATAACTAAAGCAATGTATTAGCAGGTTTAAAACCTGAATAGACATAATATGCAAAACAATAAGAGTAAATAAATAAATAAAAGAAAGTAGAATAGCACTATCTAGAAGTAACACTTCTGTACCCTACTGGGACATTTAAAGAATTAACACAAATTCAGTGGGGAAAGAACAGCCTTTTTTAGATGGTACCAGGACAAGTAGATCTATATACATGGAAGCATGGAGTTAGACCTCTACTTCACACTGTGCAAGAAAATAACTCATAATGAATCAAAGATCTAAATGTAAAAATTAAAACTATAAAAATTTGAGATGAAAACATAGAAATAAATTTTTGTGATCCTAGATTAAGGAATTTTTTTTACAAGGGTTTGCATACGACACCTTGTAGATAAATTGCAGTTCATAAAAATGAAAAACGTTTCTTCTTCAAAGAATGTCATAAAGAAACCAGAAAGACAACTTACAGAATTGGATAAAATATTTGCAAATTATATATCTCAAAAAGGACTTGTATTCAGGATATATAGTGAACACTTACAAATTCAACAGTCAACAGATAAATAGCTTGATTAAAAATGGTCAAATGATTTGAATAATTTGAATAAACATTTCTCCGAAGAAGATATAGAAATGGCCAGTAAGTACATGAAAAGATGCTCAATATCATTAGTCATTAGGGAAATGCAGCTTGACAGCCCAGTGATATTTCACTTCACATCCACTAGAATGGTTGTAATGAAAAAGATAGCAACAAATGTTGGCAAGGATATGGAGAAACTGGAACCCTCATAATATTGTTGGTAGGAATGTAAAATGGTACAAACACTTTTGAAAATAATTTGGCAGTTCTTCAAAATGCTAAATATATAGTCACTGTATGATTCAGCAATTCCACTTTTAGAAAGGCACCCAAGGTAAATGAAAACATACATTCATACAGGTACTTGTATACAAACATTCACCGCAACATTAGTCATGATAGCCAAAAGTCCAAACAGCCCAGATGCTCATCAACTGAAGAATGGACTAAATATGTGGTTTATTTCTACAATGGACTATTATTCAGCCACTAAAATAGGATTTGATACTGGGATAGGCTATACCTTGAGTACATTGTGCTGAGTGACAGAAGCCAGACTCAGAAGGCCTCCTGTTATATTTTTACATTCATTGGATATAGCCAAATATATATATATTATATATATAGTGTGTGTATGTATATATATATATGTATATGTACATATATGTGTATATATATGTATATTCATATACACACACAAACACATATATATCCATGTATACATATGTATACATATATGGAGAGAAGGGCAGTGAGTGAGAGAGCGAGCCAGAACTTAGTGATATTCTATATTGGGTGGAGCTTTAGGGGATGGCATGTAGAGAGGGGAATAGGAGTGACTGCTCATTAATACAGGGTTTCTTTTCTTTTTTTCTTTTTCTTTCTTTTTTTGCGGGGGGAGTATAGTTGACACACAAAGTCACATTAGTTTCAGGGGTACAGCATAGCGATATGACAGGCTTATACATTATGTTGTATGTTCAGGACCAGTGTAGCTACCATGTGTCCTGGTACATCACTATCACAGTATCATCCGCTATATGCATTATGCTGTGTTTTTGATTTCCGTGACTTACTCGTTCCATAACTGGAAGCTCAGCCACTCATTTGCCTAACACTCCACCACCCTCCTTCTCTGTTATCTATTGTCTGATTCTGCGTTTGAGATAGTGAACATATTCTAATATTTGATTATGGGGCCAGTTGTAAAACTTTATGAACACCTGGAAACAATTGAACAGTACATTTAAAATGAGTGAGTAATACGACAGACAAATTGTATTTTAATAAAGTTATTAAATGCCAGCCCCCAAAATAGTAAATATGATTTTCACTATGTCATTGAATATATTAATTAGAAACCTATCTAATCACATGTAATAATTGTTGTCGTTGGGTGTTCCTGATACAGAGTGGGTATTTTTTCCCCATTTTTCTACATTTTCAAACATTTTTTCAATGAATGGGAATTACATTAAAATAACTTTTAAAAAACTTGTATTTCAAGAGAATAACAAAAATGATTATATTTTTGGCTTTCTCTGAGAACAGAAACCTTGTTAAATTATGTGGTTTTCTCTTAAATTGTAATAAATATGATTTTGTTTTGTTTTTAAAAAATGCTTTTTATGTTTACTTTAAAAGTAGAGGTAGTGCCTCTGTAGTGAGTTTAGGGAATCATTCCTTGGTCTCTACTCCCCGCTCCTGGGCTTTTTTTTTTTTTTTTTAAAGATTTTATTTTTTTATTTGAGGGAGAGGGAGACAGCTAGAGAGGGAATACAAGCAGGAAGAGTGGGAGAGGGAGAAGCAGGCTTCCCAGTGAGCAGGGAGCCTGATGCAAGACTTGATCCCAGGACCCCAGGATCATGACCTGAGCCAAGGCAGACATCCAACGATGGAGCCACCCAAGCACCCCTTCCCCACTCCTGGGTTTAAAGGATAAGGTCATTATATTGTTTGGGACCCAAAGTGAAGCAGCATGCCAACCTCTTCCCTCAAGAAAACCTCAAGCAAGATTTTGTGTTTTGAATATAGGGGGCTCAGGGAAGGCATAAAAAGCTCCAGTTGAGAGAGCAGAGTAGTTGGGGTCAGTACTTTCATTTTGAGTGCTGGTAAAGAAGGAAAACACTCAACTCCTCTGGGCAGGGTAGGAAAAGATGAAGCTGGTAGCAGAAGAGGACAGACTCTAGGTCCTGGGAGTCTGAATTGAGAATCATTCTGTGTGCTTTTCAATGTCTGCTGCCTTGCTAGAAAGACTGTGCGATCCCTAAATTGAAACATCTAGGAATAAGGGAACGGTGCCCTGGCAGTCAGGAAGAAACATGTTTGAACAGTCTGAGCTCAGAGGCTGAGCTGTGGATTTCTGTTAAAGTAATCAAGAAGCCTGAGCAGCGAGGCACCTTCCAGTATAGCCCCCGAATAGCCCTGTCTCGAGAAGCCCACATTCACCAGCAGTACTGGAGGCAATGTGAACTACAGCTACATCAGTGTTCTCTCTCTTGACTATGAAAATCCAAGCAGCTCTTTCCTATACTGGTTGGGATATAAGCTGGGAGTGTGTCTTGAGGGGAAATGCAGGGTGCGGCATTGCTCATTAAAGAGATAGAAGGACCTGCTAGCTAGTCCTGTAGGTAGGAACTTCACAATTTTGATCTGGAGAAATAAAAAAAAAAAACAGTAATAAAACCGTCCTTAATGTTCTGGGTGGTGCACGTGGACTACACAAACACGATCCATGTCTATTTGTGAATGTTGTATTTTTCTTTCAGTGATTGATATTTTATACTGTGTATTTACTACAAGTGCAGTTGGGAAGAGGTGAAATGAAGCAGGGAAAATGGTGATGTGCAAATGTTATTTTATAATTAAATAATTCATATGCACCTCTTTATCTCCTATGACAAGTAATTATACTAAATGCAATGTGCTATGCTGGATCAGTTCCTAGAACAGAAGAATAGTGTCATTGGAAGAACTGGTAAATCCAAACAAAGTCTGGAACCCAGTTAATAATGATACACTGATGTTGGTTTCTCAGTTTTGACAAATGTAAGATGCTAACAATAGGAGACATTGGGTGAAGGGTAAGCCGAAACTCTCTGAACGATCTTTGAAACTTTCCTGTAAATTTAATAGTTCCAAAATAAAAATTTGATTCAGAAAGCAATTATGAATCACATGTGATCTTCAGCATGCTGTTCTTCTAAAAAATTTCCAGCTCAGAATTATGAAAGTTTTAGCGAGGAGCCAATTCATGTGAAATTTTAACAGGACAGACTCAAGATGTTGGCACATGGTCTATTCAAGTGTTCAATCTAGTTGCTGCTTATTCTAAGGAAAACTCAGAATCAGTTCATATTTCCTGTAACTGATGAAGCAGGGAGTATGAAGGGACATAATTGAACCTACAAAGGAAAAGAAATCCACAGTTAACATTGCTAAATTTGACACACACTGCCAGTTACAAATCAGCTATATATTCATTCTTTACAATTTCCCTGGGCTTCACTTTTCACCTGAAAATTTCTTCTTGTATTCTTTTTAGTGTGTGATGAAGCAGTATTAATTTTGGAATAATTTTACTGTAATTTTTAGTGTAGTGGCCAGGGAAAATACAGGCAGAGAAGAAAACCTGTGCAAAGTACTGCCTCGTGTACTCTCTCTAAGTCATAGCCCAGTCCCACCATTGGGATGAAATTTCTCACCTTCATTCTTCAGTTTATCTACTCTGGAGGTGAACAAATGCCTCATAAAACAGCCCAATGGTGCAATGATCACTTTAGTATTAGAGGGACACCAGAAAGTGCTAAAATTCCACATTAGATACAATATTTTATTGTAACTATAAACATACAGTGGCCTTTGGGTGTTTGCTACGATGTTAGTAATGATTCAGTCTTGACATTTGCCAAGAAATGGAAGGATGTCTTATTGTCATTTTTGATAAAGCCAGTATAAGGAGATTAAGGGATGAGTTAAGGGAAATTGTGTGAAACATACTAGTACATCAAATATCCAGTGCCACACTTCATGAAAGTGCTGGCAATCCAGCATGTTTCGTGGCAAAATTTGCTGTTCCAAGTTAAATATGACTATGATTTTCAGACTTTATAGTGATACCCTGAGCAGTCTTCTTAACAGGGGAGAATAAGCAGCAGGCCATATTTCCATTTTTCTCTTTGTACCAATAGCTTGCAAGCTCTTCCTAGGTTATACGATTGAACTGAACCTAAAAGAAAACACTATACCTTTTACTTGATAACAACTAACATTTACCTTTTGCTTACTCTAAATTACAAAATTCTTGTTTTGGATTAATTTCCCCTTTTTGGAGTTTATACTTCAACTATTTTTCTTCACTTTTTGATAATAGAGAAAAATCACTGAAGTAAAGGAATAGTTTGTGAAAAAATAAAATCCTTATTACTCTTACTGCCTTAATGAAATATACTCTTTATGTAGAATCCTCCTTCACAATTTTTCTGGATTAAAAAAATTAATGTCACTATACACCTATTGTGTATTTTGCATTTTTCAATTAACATCGATTAAAATTTTCTATTTCCACATAGATCTTATAATCATAATGGGTAAATTATATTACATCAAGTGACCTACTATGTCGGAATTGATTGAATTGTTCATCTGCCATAGAACAGTTTGATTTCCTCCAACATTGTGAATGGTATTGCAATTGGCATCTTTGCAGATTTTTTTTGTGTGCAATTACTTTCTTAATATAAATATCCCAGAAGCAAGATCATTGACTCAAAACAGTAGCTCTGTTATAGTCCTTGAGATACATTTCCATATTGTTTTCACTTTGCTATACCACTTGTAGGCACAGAAATCTCATGAAATATTCCTCTTATGTTAACAAAACTCGTGTTTTCATTATAGTCCCCCAGAATACCATGTGGGTAGAGAATTTGGATACATTAACATATTTCTGTTATAAAAAGTGGTGTGCTTATTTTATTTTTTTAGAAGATAGGATATGTCTGCCAAGGATATGAGCAATCCTTTCTTTTTGCCTTTCCAGGTTCTAGGAACTGTGCTGTTACCAGGTCGCACAGTCATTGTCAGGATTGGATAACAGTCAGTGTTGCCACTTGACGTTATATTGGCTCCCCCCCGCCCGCCTCCCTGAGTTGCAATTAAGTCTAGTCACAGTGCTTGTAGGACTCAAAGTTACCAGCTTCGTCAAAGTTGTCATGTCATTAAAATAGTGGCTTATCAATGATTTTCCTGCTAACGGAGTTTCTGTGTGCTTGTGTAACTGCTCTATAGTGACGTGCTGAATAACAACAAACAGTGTTACCTAATTAGTTGCAAGGAATCAATTCAATTGAAGTTGCTTATAATCATAAAACATGCAAAACTACTCTTCTTAGGATCAGGAGAGCAATTATAGCAACAGTTCAGTTGGTTTCATTCATGAAAATTATAATGGTTAGATTTGCTTCCATTATTATTAGTTAATAATACATTGATGCTGATTAATGAGCTGTGAACAATGCAGTGATTTAGAAAAAGGTATGACAAGACCAGATAAACAAAAGGATCTATTTTAATTAGAGTAATATAATCACTGATACCCTCTCAAGGTGTACTTGCTTTCATTTAACTTTTTCTATCTCATCATTTCTACATGAATTGGGATGACCTTATTCAGAGATAATATAACATGTGAGGAGGAGGGTAGATTTCTGTTCTCACTCATCTATTATCAAGTTGGGTGTTGTAGAGGAGATCACCGAACCATTTATTTGTGTGGACCTGGCTAGTTCTAAAATTCTGTAATCATACAATGAACAGTAAGTGGTACTATGACACTATAAGTCATGGGAAAAAATTGGAAATGGGTGAAGGTTCACTGTTGTTTTGAGATGCAAAAGAAATCAGTACAAAACAGTTTTCTCTGTGGAGTAGTTTTGAGGGTATGTTCGAGTGTAGTTCAACCACTACCTGTGTTCTCAGAGGATTATTTTCTAATCGTTAATATGCTGCATAGTTGCCTTTGCAATCACCATTGTCTTCATTTTGTTTATTTGTTCACGAGAGGACAGATACTCATGCATTAGTCCTGAGTGGATTGCTCCTCAGCTTTTATGTAATGAAAAGGATTTCTGGGGAGGGGGTACAATCAAAGTCATTTCTCAGTAAAATTAAGCCATTTCTTGCCACCTAACTAATCTAATGAGGGCCCTACTAAATCCACCTGGACTGAAATGCCCTTCACGTAAGGAAATTCTGTGCAATAAACAACCCAAACTCCATAAATCATTTAAGATTGAACTGTCCACAGTAGAAGTTGCCTGACAACCACTGCTTCCTGTGAAACCCCCTCATGGTATTTCTATATAAGTCTGCTCTGTGGACAGGAAAGAGAGCTAGTCCCAGGAAAAAATGAGGCATGGATACATTTGCTTCTAAAACACTTGCTTTCTCGGGGCGCCTGGGTGGCTCAGTTGGTTGAGCGACTGCCTTCGGCTCAGGTCATGATCCTGGACACCCGGGATCGAGTCCCACATCGGGCTACCTGCTTGGCGGGGAGCCTGCTTCTCCCTCTCTCCCTCCCCCTGCTTGTATTCCCTCTCTGGCTGTGTTTCTCTCTCTGTCAAATAAATAAAATCTTAAAAAAAAAAAAAAAAAAAAAACTGGCTTTCTCAGTGGTGACATTAGTGTTAACCCTTTTCAGTTTTCTCTGCTTTCCAGAAATTTGAAGCCCATTTGTATTAATATATATTTGGTTAATTTCTTTGTTGAGTAATTAGTATATGCCCCATAAATGGCGGGTGGGGAGGTGGAGTGGGTTAGATGGATTTGTATGACTTTTTCCCTGATGAAGCCAGAGGCTGCAGTAAGTTCCTATCAGAATCCCTGCTCGCAAACATGGCAATGTGGGGGGAAAGAGAGATTACAAAGTCTCGTCTTGTTATAAATAGACCTGAGAATCTATGTGGACACTATCTGTGGACACTGAAGAGCATCTCAGACTTTCTGGGTCACTGAGAAAGATTGAGGGTGTCTTGGCTTTCTCATTGGTGAAATGGAGAAGTAATGTGAGAATTAAAGGAGTAGGAAGACAGAAAACTTAGAGTTGAAAATAGGACAGAGAGTAAGTGATCAATATGTATTATTATTATTATTATTATTAGTGTAGAATTGGGAAAAAAGTAGACTGAAATGTACCTTCGCTCCACTTTGCTATGGGCTTTGTAAATACCAGGATAGGAAAGATTATAGAAAAGATTATTAAACTAACAACAAAGCAGCATATTAATTATATATACCTCTGTATATATGTTGTGCACACACGCCTACAGTTCATTTCACAGATCATAGTCCTTAGTAATAGAGTCCATTTAATTATATTTACATAAAAACGCCTGAAATGGGTCTCCTCTGACACCACAGCCACTAATTTCATGTGGGTTCCCCAGATGGGTAGACCCATCACAGTGTCTTGTTCAACTGACACTCTAGCCAGAAGAACAGAAAGGGACTTGACTGGAATTTATTTAATTGACTCTTCAATTGATTGGAGAATAAGGCAGACTCACTGTGCTTATTTAATAGATTTCCCTCTTCAGAGTAGAGGTTTGGATATTGCCCCTTAGTTATGCATCACATATTCCCTGTAGATAGTTGTATATTTCTATTAAATATCTGTTGAAACATACCACAAAAATCTCCAGGTCTCCAATTTTTTCATGAGAAGCAAAATGAAGCATGCATTTAGTCTGTGAGGTCAATTTAGAGGGTGTAAATACCCATAGATACAATGTCAGAGAAAGAAAAGTGATTTATGATCTAAAAATCTACTCTATTTCTAAGATCTTATACTAATACTGCTCATTTTTGTGCATTTCTCAAAATGTTAAAACTCAGAATGCCCATAGCTTAATCTCATCTTTGTTAGCAAGGTGTTATGTTTTGGGAATGTACATTATTCAGGATTTGGCATCAAAGCTCAGCTTCACTGCTACGTCCATAGGACTAGTTCACTCAACATTATACAGAGAGGACCAGCAGACTTTCAGGAGGAAACCTGTCCACAAGCAAAGGCAGAGGATGGAATGTGGATGTCATGTTGATGACAAAGTAGATAGTCTGGCTGTTCAAGAGCAGGAATTCCTAATTGTAGGGTAAGGGGGCTTTTCGGGAGGAAAGGAACTCTGTGGAGGGAGAAAACATTTGAATACCAGGAAGGTGAATGTGGACTTTCCTTGGAAGTAGTTGGGTAGAGACTGTGGCAGAAATCTCAAGACTTCGAGAAACTAATTGGTAGTTTTGATCCAGATTTACTGGTTGGTCACTCCTTGTGGCAGGTAGTTGAGAAGCTCTGAATATGAGGGAAAGGTATTCTACATGAAAAATGTAACTATAGATTCAGTAATTTGGTGCTATTTAATGCAAAATCAAAAGTGGAAATAAAAACAAAAACAAAATAAAAATCCTCAGTGTACTAGTTACATTCAAATCCCTCTGTATTCACCAAAGAGACAGAGGAACTTCAAGGGCAAATACCTAATGTCTTGCCCTCAAAGAACTATAATATATGTAGGCTTGTGTTATGCTCATAAATGAGAAAGAGAACAGCCATTTGCAAAAATAAGATGTTATAAATATGCCACCGGTTGAGGAGGAGGAGAATAATGAAGACCCATTGTTTGTTACAGGCCTATGGCTAACAACAGAGTTCTCCGAATCATGGTGTGACATCACTTGTAAATTGATGACATTCATTTAATGGGCCCTTGCAAAAGTAAATTGCTGTTTCAGGTAATGCTGTATGACTAAAATGAAAGAAAATGAACTGTCCCTGACTTAGTGACTTGCCACTTCTTATTCTCTCCTCATAATTCTAGAAATTTCTCTGGTTCTTTTGGGTTCTGGGAACAAGAAAGTATTAGGTGGCTCTATAGACATTCAAATGCTTATTGTATGGTTCTCAGTCATACCAAAGAGGCAATGAGGAGCGAAAACAGAGAACCCATGAAAAGAGGGGAAGAATGTACACATTTCATAGCTCTCAAGGAGCCATAAAAGATGTGGGCACTAATTACAAAGTTTGGGGAAGTGCATTTTGATATTTAAACAAATTTAGTGAAAGCATTCTAGGAAATTAGGAAAAGAAGAAAATAATATTTATCCTTTATCTTATCACCTAGATGTTATATTTTGGTGTCTATAGTTTGATTTTCTTTTTTGTGTTTATATGCATGTATTTCTACAGTGGAGTCATATGGTACATCATGTTTTATAATTTGACTTTTTTCACATCACCTTGATTAAATTATTTTTTAGGTTCTTTTTTTTTTTTAATTTTACTTTTTTATTTAAATTCAGTTAGCTAGGCGCCTGGGTGGCTCAGTTGGTTAAGCGACTGCCTTCGGCTCAGGTCATGATCCCGGAGACCCAGGATCGAACCCCACATCGGGCTCCCTGCTCGGCGGGAAGCCTGTTTCTCCCTCTCTCATTCCCCCTGCTTGTGTTCCCTCTCTGGCTGTGTTTTTCTCTGTCAAATAAATAAAATCTTTAAAAATAAACAAACAAACAAACAAACAAACAAATAAATAAATAAATAAATAAATTCAGTTAGCCAGCATATAGTATTCAATAATTTATCAGTTGCATGCAACACCCAGTGGGTTAATTTTTTTTTTTTTCTTAAATAGGCTTTATTTTTACAGCAGTTTATGTTCACAGCAAAATTGCGTACTACCATTACTGGAGTCCTTTCTATCTGCATCTCACCCTTTAAATGATGAGTATTCAAATAATGAGGGCCTCATATTTTGTACCAATTTACCCTTCCCTCAAACAATGTCTTCAGAAATACTCTGCTATACTCCATGTTCCCATTTTCTTTTAAATAAACACAATGTATTAATCATGGTCCTCTGTTGTACAGAATTCCACCTGGAGCTGTCATTCACCCTGCTTCAACTGAAAATATTTGAGAGCCTTCTCTTGTGCTCTTCCCCTTCCCCAACAATTTCATGCATAATCCATCAGTAATTCTATAGTACTTTTTTTTTTTTAATGACTGAATGTATCCCTGATCAGGAAGTAGCAATCACAGAATAATAAGTGTAATCACATCAAGGAGGGTTTTGTTGTTCTGTCTCTGGAGCATGCCTGTTGAAACCTGCACCTGCTCCAAATCAGGAAATGCTTTCAGGTTGTCAAATACCAATTGTCAATGACTTCCAATGGAACTGTACTGAAAACAGAGTTAATGTGTTTCCTTGGGAAGTTGTCTGAATTGGCTTGTCCATAGTTATCTGTAATTGCTTTATGGAGAGGAAACATACACCATATCACAGAAATTGAAAAATGAAAATGAGGATTTATGTTCACCTTTTGCTCCTTTTTTAGTCTAAGGAACAATTATTCTTTTGGTGGGTGGTTGTTTAGAGGAATAACACACCCACACCCACACCCACACACACACACACACACACACACATCTCTGAATTGCTTAATTTCAAAATGCTGTCACTGTTGGAATTTGGAATCCTCATAGAACCTGTAAGACTAAAGCCAGAGTGAATGAGTATTGACTTAATAGCATTCATTTGGCATTGTTAGAGGAGTCTTAAATCACATCATTCAAGGTTATCCCCCCAAAATGTTACTATTTTACAACGAAGTTACTATCTTTCATGTCAAAACATAAGACATATTTCCAATGAAAACTTGACAAAATAACTTCTCATTCCCTTCTATGCAAAATGACTATAAAATTGTTTTTCATTGTGTCTCTAAATCCTGTTTAATCGATAATCTATGGGACATTTCCTTTTAATTCCCAAACATATAACTATTTTTAAGTCTCACTCACTTGATACATATTAACATTTACTATCATTTAAGAAAAGAAGTGAGATTTAAAATTTGTAAGATGGCTGACTATCACATAAACAAGTTGTGAATGAGGCAATGTTATAGGAATTTTAGGAAAAAACCTGCCTACTGTCTATTTTTTTTTCAGACTCTGATTGAACTTTTGCCCGCTCACATCTTCTTTAACAAAGGCTACTCCTGTTCAGACTGATGGGGACTCTCCGCAGAGGAGAGGCACAAGAGATGAAGAGCTGAACAGGAAAAGGGTGGATGATAAGCAATCAGAAATCCTGCATAATTAAATGATGCTTTGCTGGCTTTAGCTGAGAAATTTCAAATGATTTTAATGGGCGTTAGAGGTCCTTGATGAGATCTTAGTTGGCTGTGACATTATTCTTAAAGGAAGTCTTCTGTGATGTCTGGAGAAATACCATTTCAGAGATTAGGTGGAGTTGTGACTATGATCATTTTTGTTAGCAGTCAGTTTGAATGTTCTCTTTAGATAGCAAATTGGGGTTCTTGGACATGGGATTGCCTCTTTCTCAAAAGGGCCTCAGGCATTTGTCATTTTTCTAGGCTGATTTCTTGAGTTTAAGGGATCAGAATCAACTTTATGAGAGTCTTAGAATTCGACATTTACTGGATGCTTATAATGAAACAATCATTGTTCAAATGCTTAGAGGCTCTAAAATAAATAGAAACATTAATACCTCCAAATATTCCATACTATATTGGCAATAAACAAACATCAATAAAATAAACAATAACAGATATGTAGAAACTTGGAAATAGAATTTGTTCTGTAGCTTGTTAACTTGATTTGGTTATTTTGTCTACTAGTTGGCATTACTTTTTAATGAAAGAATGTGCTGACCAAAAATGGCAAGCATCTAACTTTTTGTCTATGTACATTTCTATTCTTTTATTATAAAAATGCATATTCCCCTTAAAAATGTCTTTTGTACCTATACTGTTTCAGTATCTTTACTGATAAACATTTCATTTTAATAAATAATTATTATAAAGAAATCTAACAAAGTAGGAGTGTTTAAAGTATAAAGCCCCCCAGATGTGTGTGTGTTTGTGTGTGTGTGTGTGTGCGCGTGTGTGTTGGTTTATTTAAGACAATTGGGATAGAAATATATCCACAGCACCAAATTTTGCTGTTTTAAAAACATCTTTACAGGATAATATATGCAGATTCATCCCATTCTTTTATAATACCTATACTGTATTTCATTTATGGTCACATATTATATTAATAACTTGATATCAGAGACATTCAGGTTGATTCTGATTTTCAGTAATATTAACATCATTGCACATATGCAAGGATTTCCTTGGAATATGAAGAGTTACTGGATGCAAATGGTTTTTAGATTTAGAGATATTTCCTAATTGCCCAACAAAATCTTTATGCCAATTTGTATTTTCCCCAGTTACATCACCTGTTTCTCCCATTAGAAGGTTGTTTTTTTACAGACCTTTTCTGCACTTTTCACCACTATTTCTGGTCATATCACTAGTCTACTTCAGCCTCTGCAGCAGCTTCTCATTGCCCTACAGTCTGCTCCCTTTTTGTCTCTCCACCTCATCCCTGCTGTTCCTTTCTTGGCCTCTGGCCCCTGGGACTCCAGCCACACTGCTTTTTCTTACAG
Source organism: Spilogale gracilis (assembly GCA_004023965.1). Lineage (NCBI taxonomy): Eukaryota > Metazoa > Chordata > Mammalia > Carnivora > Mephitidae > Spilogale > Spilogale gracilis. The sequence continues at coordinate 40,915 of PITA01008791.1, forward strand.
TTTCTCAAACATGCCAGTTCTTCCTTACCTTGTGCTTTTGTTCATGTTGTGGACTTTGCCAGAAAGTACTTTCCCACAACTGGCCCAACTAATTTCTATTCATCTTTTAGAGTTCAGATCGAGTATTAATTCTTCCGAGGAAAATTCTCCTGCCCTAACTAGGTTAATTATCATATGAACTCCTATAGAAGCCACAGTATCTTCTTTAGAGCAGTTTTCATTGTTTTAGATATATTTGTGTGTGTGTGTGTGCAGGTGTGTTTTAAATGTCTATCGCTTCTGCTAGCACGTAAGCTCCCTGAGGGCAGAACCATACCTGTCCTGTCCCCCGAGAACCCCCAATCCTTGGCAAACCACCTCATACACAACAGATCCTCTGTGTTTGTCGAAGAAAAGGGTGTGTCACTGCAGCCTAGCAAAATACTCAGGGCACAGTAAGCACTCAATAAAACATTATTCAGTAGAATAATGTATGGTTTTCCACATCTCTTCCCAACATTGGAAATTACATTTTAAACAGTCCATACTAAACTAAGAAAAGGAAAAAAATCTCATTGCAATTTGATTTTCACTTCCTTAATTATGTTGAGACTTACTTTCATGTTTGTTGCTTCTTGTTTATTACTGTATTTAATTTCTTACTGAATTCTTTTTTCTTGTTCTATGCCTACTCTTCTGTTAGGATGAAGAACAGTGTCTATTCTCCAACATGAATGAAAATATGAAGACTGATCCAGCTTGTAGCTTAAGCCGCTGTGATTCTGCTGCCTTGCATAGCAACTCAGGTAGGAAAAGTACTTTCTCACTCATATCACTATCACAAAAATTACAAACTCTGCTTCTGATGCTGCTTGATGGCTTTCCAAAAAAACACTTCCTTTACTTTTGCTCTCTTGTCCTCTTCCTAGGACTCAGGAATAAGCCCATTCCCTGTCTTTTTCATAATAATTTTTAATACTTGAGATGATGCTAGTTATTTATTTGTTTGCCTGTAAATTATTTGTGCAGTGCCTCCTCTTCAACCCCAATAAAAGAACACTGTTTTGAAGATAAAGACTTCGCATTTCTTGTTCACTGATGGCTTTATTGGTAACAACAGTATCTGGAACCAGTATCTGGAACATAATAGGTGCTCAAGACTTGTTCATTGACTGACTGAGTGGCTGACTGGTCTAAAGAATATTCCAAGTTACAGGCATCATGATGTAAAAAAAGAAAAATCATGTGTTTCTTCCAATGTTAATTTTTGATGCAGATCTGTGTTCCTTGGCCATCTCTTCCACTGTACTTCGTTTTCCCTCTGAACAGTTCTCAGTTTGTCAAGCGGAGTCCAACAGAGTGAGGATGGCTGTGCCTTCCAGGGCGGGGCTAACTGTTCTGCATCAGACCATGGAGCTAAAACGGCCGCACCCCCAAGCCAGTCGTATAACCTTGGGCAATCTATAGAACCTTCTTAGTGTCTTCTTTCTCTCAACTACCCAACTTCCCTCAACTGAGCTAACAAGAGTGTCTGCCTCTTATGGTTAGTGTGAGGATTAATAGAGGTAATATATGTAAAGCACTTAGAGCAGTGCCTGACACATAGTAAGTGCTTGATAGATGTTGTTATTATTATATTAGTCTGGGCTCCTGGCAAGAGTTATGTGTCTGTCTCCCGCTCTTGAGGTTAACAAGGAATCCACATATATAAAGGTGGTGGCCAAGGTAGATAGAGCTTGTTTGAAAATTACTGTCCTGCCTGGGAATTATTTTTTTCCTGAAGCCTTTTTATGTAAAATGCCAGACAGTTTTAATTCTGATTTTTTTTTCTACAAATGCCTGTGATGGGAATAGGTATTATCCTACTTCTTAGAAAATTCTGAGGCATTGAAAGTTTAGATGATTTGCTCAAGGACGTAATAAATGAATGGTGGCTGGGAGATAGAAATTATATGACTTCTAGTCCACTGCTCCAGACCAGGCTCATTCTATTTAGGTGTTATATTCATACTTAATATTATAGATCCAAATGACCTGGACTCATCTCTCATATCCTGTATCATAGCAATATGCAGATGGTGCACATAAAAGGAAGGTTGCAAGTCAAATGTTGTATCATGGACAGAAAGGCTATAAAATTGAAACATGATCCTCTCTATTATTCTACTTTTATTTGAGGCCTATTCTTTCTTTTTATTCACTTGAAAATACTATTTATTTGCTTTGTGGAGAAGGCATATTCTAGTTTGAAATTATTTCTGTCAATTGCAAAATAAAGTTATCAACTATATAAAATAAAAGATCACCTTGGCAACTTCAAAAATAATAAAGTATGCTATTATAAGAAGTAAATTTTTACACTAGCAGCAATTTATAATAAAACATTAAATCCATATTTATTGCATGAAAAAATAAATTGGACCACATTTGTACCCACTACTTTATAGCCACATACAATATCAGAGAAGATGGCTGTAATATAGAATGGAAATACACAAATAGAGAAATATTTCGTAGAGCTGTTTTAGTGACTGAGGTAAGCTGCTTTTGTTAAAATTGCATATGGTATTTCATGGATTGAAACTAGAGAAGAGGCTTAGGAAGCACAGGACCGTGGGTTTTTATCCAGTACTATGGAGTGGAATTATTCAGTGTGGGAGTGGGGCAAAGAACAGACTGGAACATCTGGCTGTGGAACTAAGCAGGGCAGCTGGAGACAGATGAGATGTAGCAGGAGTGATACTTCTAACAGCAGCAGGAAGGGCAGTGATCCAAACATCACAAACAGCACTGAGATCCAACAGATGAGCAAGGTGAGTAATGGGTTACCAGCATTGACCCAGGGGAAGAGAAGAGTACAGTTGCCAGAACTACCCCTGAGAGGGCCACACGGCCAGCTCAGAGCTGTCTGGTGGCAGTTGGGCAAGCAGGGAACCAAAGTGAAGGAGCACTTGGGCTGAAGCCTGGGTCTCAGCAGTGGGAGTGAGGGAGCCCAGCCAGCAGACTCAGAGGCTGGTGAGTGCACATGAGCTGTACTCTTCTGGTCTCTCTCCATTCTGGATGAGGAAGGAAATATTGGAAGGGAAAAATATCAGGTGGAAAAAAGTCATGTGTAACTTGTAACATAAAATACCTCAGGCTAGTAAAACCTGGGGCTATTTCCATTCACATGATGATTTTTTAAGGCAACACACAGACACACACACACACACACACACACACACTTTCTTTAATAAAAAGAACACCACAATGTTCTGTGACTTACTGTATACTTATTCTATATCAAGCACCTCTTATCTCATAGAACTCTTACAAAAACCCTGCCTAGGAAACATTATTATGCTCATCATAGAGTTCATGAAAATGGGTTCAAAACAACTTATATTAATTTCCAAGGTCACCTTATGGAAGCATCAAGATTCCAGTAGATATTATGAACTTGCTACCTGACTCTACTCTCTCTGCCACTTAGGAACCCATGTCTCAGGAGTTTAAAATCCCGATGTGGTCATTAAGCAATATAACCAATTGAAAAGACAGCCTTTTCTGGAACACAGACTGCTAATTTGTCTAATTTGTCTTAAATTATACACACATGCCCACTGAAGTTTTATCTATCTGTCTATCTATCTTTTTTTTTTTTACACAATATGGATGCACTGCTTTGATTGTACCCTTCTTTCTCCCAGGGATGGATATTGCTTGGTAAATTCTTCCTACTACAGGGAGGGGTGCTGTCAGTTAAGGAACTTTGAGCAACAAGTAAAATAAGACCAAACTCACACTGACTTAAATAGAAAGTAGACGTGTTTATTCGGGTAGCGGAGTAGTCATTGAATAGGTCTGGAGCTTCAGGGAGGGATTAAGTCAGAGAATTCAATCATCTAACCAGAGCCCTGGCTCCCAGCTCTCTTCCTGTGTGCACCCAAGTGTACTAAATAAATAGCAAGGTAGCAAAATAGATGGGGTTGTTCCAGGTCTTACACCTTTACATTCAGGAGACAGTAGAGTTTCTTGGCCCCATCATTCCCAACCAGAGCACTGAGACTTGCTGTGATTGCCTTGGCAAAGGTCATCAGCAGCCAGATGCATTTTGCTGGGATTTGGGCATTGTGATCCATTCCCAAAGCTGGAGTGGATTCCCACTCAGTTGTGAGCACTGAAAGTCGGGGAGTGTGGGGTTCCTCTTGTTGGAAGGTGGCTATAGGTACCAGGATAATGAACACGGGATGCTGGGCAACAAAACGTAAGACACTTCTGTAGGGGGATAAGACACAGAAAGGTCTAGTAAAAATCTGAACTGCAAAATAAATACCAGGTGTTTTACCTGGGCTCTGTGTGTGCCCCGAAGGCACTGATAGGATGAATTTATATTTGTGGTGAAGAAAAGACTTTCATTTTTTAACACTTTTCCCTTAAGTTATCATGTAATATATGAACATGATGAATAAACCAAACAGCTCAGGGAGATGACAGTGAAAATAGAGGTCTCCTTCTCCCTTGTCATCACACTATTCTCTAAGTCTTTATCCCTCTTCCCTGGGATAACCACTGTAAGACCTTTCTTGTGCAATTCTAGAGATAAAAATTCATACATTGGTGTGTTTTTTTTCTCCAAATTTCCATAACAGAAAAGGAAGAAGCATTTCCTTACTCATTCAAGAAGACTAGTACAACCCTCATCCCAATACAACAAAAGATATTATAAAAATATCTCAGGCCCATTTTATTTTTTAAAATATAGGTGCCCCAAATTTTAAACAACATTGCAGATTGATGCAAATATATGTAAAAAAGATAATATACCACAAATAAGTGAGTTTATCTCAGGTGTACATGAACAGTTTCAGAAATCCATAAATGTATTCATCACATATACAAATTAATATACACATTAAAAGAGAAAAATAAAATAATCACCCCATTAAATAGAAAAGACACCTGATTAATGATTCAGTACAAAACTTTTAGTACACTAGAACTAGATGGATGAATACTATCTGTAATAAACAAGAGCAAGCATTGATCTCAATGTATGTGTCAAAGCATTACCTTTAGAATCAAGAATGAGACAAAATGTGCCTATCATGATAGGCACTTGTAATGACAATCTCAACATAATGAGACAAGATTAGAGGAATAAGGACTAAAATAGAGAAAGTTAAAATATCACTTTTTAGAAATAAGATAGTTTTCACGAAGACCCAGATGATCCTATAAACACATTAGAAATTATAGAAAATAATGTTTCCCAAGAGGATTATGCATAAAAATCAATCAGTTGAATTATTATATACCAGCAACAAAGTACTTGGAAACAGTTAAAAAAAAGATATGTTTTATAGTATCAGGGAATATCAAATACTCTTAGAATAACTATAACAAAAGGTATGCAGGAAATCTATAGAGGCATTATGAAACATACTTTAAACAGAAAAAGCCCTAAGTAGAGCATTATCATGGTCATGCACAGGAAAACTGAATAAAGATACATATCCTCATATTACAATAGACATTACATTTCCAGTACTTTTGTAATCAAAATCTAAATAGTTTATTGACTTAAGATGATACTAAAATTTTAATGAAAAAGCAAAGGGCCAAAACCCGGTATAGTATTTTTTAAAAAGAGAGTAGGAATCCACCCTATCAAATACCAGGATTACTAAGAAACTAATTAAAGTGAGTCAGTATAGAGATAAACCAATTGACCAGCGGAATAGGCAATCCCAAAACAGACTAATGGAACTTTGGGATATCATACATGGGGCATTTTACATCAGTGAAAAGATGAGGGACAGTTCAATAACTGGAAAAACTGGAGCTGGAAAAAAAGTTACACATCTGGAAAGAGATGACTTGGGTCTCTATCTTACATGATGTACAAGAACCTTCAGAAGGGCTAAAGACTTCAGTGTGAAAAGCAAAATGTTTAAACTTTCAGGAGAAGCTCTTTATGACTCTTTTAGATATACTGTAGCCTATTTATACAAATAAAAAATAATGGAATATTCTAGTAGCAGTCAAAAGTAATGAATTAAGCTGACATACAACAGTATGACTGACCCTAAGCAATCTTATAGTAAGAGAAAAAATAAGTCCTAAAAGAGATATACAGCATAATGTCCTTTTTAAAAGGATAAAAATCTAATACATGCATACATAGAATATTTTTAGGAAAATTTTTTAGTTTTTTTTATATTCAGGTCTGTGTTCTATGGAGTTAATTTTTTGGAAAAAAATGTAAGTTCTGTGTCTACATTGATTTGTTTGTGTGTGGTTGTTCAGTTGTACCGGCACCATTTGTTGAAGAAAGTATCTTCTCTTCATTGTATTAACTTTGTAACTTTGTCAAGGAACAGTAGACTATATGTATGTGGGTTTATTTCTAGGTGCTTCATTTTGGTCAGCTGACCTATTTGTTCATTCACCAGTACAACACCGTCTTGATTATTGTAGCTTTATAGTAAGTCTTAAGATCAGGTGGTATCAGTCCTCCAACTTTGTTTTTCTCCTTCAGTATTGTGGTGGCTATCTTGGTCCTTTGTCTCATTCATATAAACTTCAGAATCAGTCTGTCAGTATCCCCAAAATAACTCCCTGGAATTTTGATTGAGAGTGCATAGATACATAGATCAAGTTAGGGAGAACTCACATCTTGATAACACTGAGTCATCCTATTCAACCATATGGGATATCTCTTCATTTAGCTCGTAGATTTTGTTCATCAGAGTTTTGCAGTTTTCCTCATATATTGTACCCATTTGTGGTAAATTTATATCTAGGTGTTTCATTTTAGGTGGTACTAATCTAAATGATATTGTATTTTTTTATTTAAAATCCCACCTGTTCCATTTCTGTATATAGGAAATCACTGCCTTATGTATGTTAAACTTGTGTCTTACAACATTGCTATAACCTTTATTAGTTCCAAGAATTTCTTTGTCAGTTCTTTTAGATTTTCTACATAGGCAATCATGATCATCTGTGAATAAAGATGGTATGTTTCTTCTTTCCCAATCTGTATATCCTTTATTTCTTCATCTTCATCTTCATCTACTGCATTAGCTAGAACTTCCAGAATGATATTGAAAAGGAGTGGTGAGAGGAGATTTCTTTACATTGTACCTAAACTTAGTGGGAAATATTTGAATTTCTAACTATTAAGTATGACAGTACCTGTAGTTTTTTGTGGTTATCAGGTCAAGGACATTCCCTATATTCCTACTTTGCTGAGAGTTGTTTTTTTTTTTTTTTAACATGAATGGGTGTTAGATTTTGTTACATGCTTTTTCTGCATCTGTTGGTATGTCCATGTGATTTTCTTTCTTAATATATTGACATGTTGATTTACATTAATTGATATTTGAATGTTGAACCGGGCCTTGCTTACCCGGGATATGTTCTACTTGGTCATGGGGTATACAGTCAGACCTTGGAGTTATTATAGGTTCCATTCCAGATGACTGCAATAAAGCAAATATCACAATAAAGCAAATCAAATGATTCTTTTGGTTTCCTAGTGCATATAAAAGTTACGTTTAGGGTGCCTAGGTGGATCAGTGGGTTAAGCCTCTGCCTTCAGCTCAGGTCATGATCTCAGGGTCCTGGGATGGAGCCCCACATCAGGCTCTCTGCTCAGCAGGGAGCCTTTTTCCTCCTCTCTCTCTGCCTGCCTCTCTGCCTTCCTGTGATCTCTCTCTCTGTCAAATAAATAAATAAAATCTTTTTTAAAAGTTAGGTTTACACTGTAGTATATTAAGTGTGAAATAGCATTATGCCTAAAAAAATGCACACCTTTATTAAAAAATATTGTTAAAAATGCTAACCATCATCTGAACTTCCAGTGAGTTCTAATCCTTTTGCTTCTGATGGTTTTTGCCTGGATGATTCTTGCCTGTGATGGCTGCTGAGAACTGGGGTGGGTGTAGCAATTTTTTTTAGAATAAGGCAACAATGAAGTTTCCTGCATCAGTTGACTCTTCCTCTCACAAATGATTTTTCTGAAGCACATGAAGCTGTTGGATAGGATTTACCTATAATAAAACTTCTTTAAAAATTGGAATCAACCCTGTCAAACCCTGCTGCTGCTTCATCAACTAAGGTAACATTCTATGTACTTTGTTGTCATTTCAGCAGTCTTCATATCTTCACTAGGAGTAGATTCCATCTCAAGAAACCACTTTCTTAGCTCATTTGTAAGACTTTCTTTGTTAACTCATAAGAAGCAGCTTCTCATCCCCTACAGTTTTATCATGAGATTGTAGCAATTCAGTCACATTTTTTTGGCTGCATTTTTAATTTTATTAGTTCTCTTGCTATTTCCACCATATCTGCAGTTACTTTCTTTACTAAAGTCTCAAACCTTTCAGTCATCCACGAGGGCTGAAATCAACTTCTTCCATACAACTGTTGATGTTGAATTTTGACCTCTTCGTATGCCATGTTCTTAATAGCATCTAGAATGATGAATACTTTCCAGAAGATTTCACTTTACTTTGCCCAGATCCATCAGAGGAACCACTATCTATGGCATCTGTAACCCTATGAAATGTATTTCTTAAGTAATAAGACGCAGAAGTCAAAATTATTTCTTGATCTATTCACTGCAGAATGGTTGTTATGTTAGCAGCTATGAAAAAAATAATAATTTCGTACATCTCCATAACAACTCCTGGGTAACCAGGTGCATTGTCAATGAGCAGTAATATTTTGATAGGATTTTTTTTTTGAGTGGTACCTCTCAACAGTGGGCTTAAAATACAAACCATGTTGTAAATAGATCCAGGCTTTGTTGTTCCACTTACAAAGCATAAGCAGAATAGATCTAGCATAATTGTTAAGGGCCCTAGGATTTTCAGAATGGTAAATGGGCATTCAGCTGGAAGTTACCAACTGTATCAGCCCCTAACAAGAGTGTCAGCCTGTTCTTTGAAGCTTTGAATCCAGCATTGTTTCTCCTCTCTCCCTATGAAAGTCCCAAATGGCATCTTCTTCCAATGGAAGGCTCTTTTGAAAATCTGTTGTTTAGTGTAGCCATCCTCATTTAATTATCTTAGTAAATCTAGAGAACTTGCTGAAACTTCTCCAGTAGCACTTGCAGTTTTACTTTGCACTTTTCTGTTACGGAGATGGTTCCTTTCCTTAAACCTCATGGGTGGCTTGAAGCAAAAGGACATAACCCAGCCTCCTCAATAATTTATTCTCTATCTTTTTTTTTTTAAAGATTTTATTTATTTGACAGAGAGAAACACAGCCAGAGAGGGAACACAAGCAGGGGGAGTGAGAGAGGGAGAAGCAGGCCTCCCACCGAGCAGGGAGCCCGATATGGGACTCGATCCCGGGTCTCCGGGATCATGACCTGAGCTGAAGGCAGTCGCTTAACCAACTGAGCCACCCAGGCGCCCCATATTCTCTATCTTTATAAAAACTGTTGTCGAGGGTTTACAAGTTACAGATATGCTGGCTAGAAAGTCATGAATTGTCCTTTAGTCTAACACCTAGTATCGCTTTTTTTTTTTTTTTAATTTTATTTATTTGACAGAGAGAAACACAGCCAGAGAGGAAACACAAGCAGGGGGAGTGAGAGAGGGAGAAGCAGACTTCCCGCCGAGCAGGGAACCCGATGTGGGACTCGATCCCGGGTCTCCGGGATCATGACCTGAGCCGAAGGCAGTCGCCCAACCAACTGAGCCACCCAGGCACCCCCAACACCTAGTATTGTAAGCACAAGGTTAAAATTTTGGTGTTCATAGCATCTTTCCTTCATCTACCGTGACGATCATTCCTCAATAATACCCACACTGCAGGCTTTCAAATACCATTTACTTACTATGTCTCTTGGTTGTATATATGTGGATTATTCTTCCTTATTAAAGATATTTCATAATATTTAATAATAGGGCAACAATCTACTCTGTATTTATAAACTCTCCATTGAATAATTTTTCATTTTTACTACACATTTTCTGGATAGCTATTGCACTTTTCTTTTGTCATCTTCTTCACATAACTAGGTGGTCCCTTCCTTTGAAAGGAGGAAGGATTTTTTTATAAGACTTATCTATTTATTTCAGAAAGAGAGAGAGTGCACAAGCAGGAGGAAGGGCAGACACAGAGGGAGAGAAGCAGACTCCCTGCTGAGCATGGAGCCTAACAGTGGGCTCAGTCTCAGGATCCTGAGATCAGGACCTGAGCTGAAAACCAAGAGTCAGATGCTCAACTAACTGAGTCATCCCGGTACCCCAAAAGAGGAAGGATTTTTGAACAAGCCTCTAATTCTTTTCAAGGTGAAATACTGTCCATAGTTATAGTCGAAGAAATTGTGGTGGGTATGATGGACTGAACCATTAGTAAATGGCCTTAAGATTTGAGGAACATGGAAATCACCAGCATGAAAGGAAATTGTCCAGATATTGATCAAGATGTACAAAATTAAATAAACTGCATTGTGTAATGAAAAGATAAAAGGGTATATATGGCAAGGTAGATTCTAAAGGAAGACATTCAAAGAATGAGAAGCATGATTTGCAAATAGAGAACAAGTCTTCTAGAGATGATGAAGTTTGTGTATGTGTTTCTACCCAAGTCTATGATGAAGGCCTCTATGGATCCAGTAGATCAGCATATCAGTGAAAAAGAGGAAATAAAATATACTAATAATGAGCTGAAACCAGCCACTTGGAAACTCTCTTATGTCATCATTTAATTTGCTGTAATCTCTCAACTCTAGCAGAAACAATAAAACAGTGGGAATATTAATCTATTGCAATAACTGGACAGTAAGTGTAATCTCTTTATAGACCTTTTCCTTAAAAATTATGGATGCTTCATTAATGAATGATAACAGACAAAATAATAACTCAGTGTTGCAAAGATGAAATAAAGTATATAAGTACCAGGATTTGTTACAGTCCAAAAACTAATAGTTTATTGGAAGAGGTCATCCTCAGACCATGAGGTTGGCTAGATGTATGGTTTAAAAGAAAAAAAAGGAATCTGCAAAACTGAGTACAAGATCCATCTTAGCCCCTAGAGAGGGTCCTCTGATTAAGCTTTTGTGGGGTCAGAGTATGCTCTTTTTCCTTAAACCTTATGAACCAACCTCTGCTAACTTCAGACTTTTCTTCTGCAGCTTTCTTATTGGTCAGCCTTCAGAGAATTGAAGAGAGTTAAGGCTTTGCTCTGGATTAGGCTTTGGCTTAAAGCAATGTTGTGGCTGGCTTGATCTTCTATCCAGACCACTAAAACTTTCTCCATATCAGCAATAAGGCTGCTTTCTTATCATTCACATGTTCACTGGAGTAGCACTTTAATTTACTTCAAGAACTTCCCCTTTTTTGGCTCACAGTTTGGTGTAAGAGGCCCAGCTTTCAGCCTGTGTCAGCTTTTGACATGCCTTCCTCGCTAAGCTTAATTATCTCTAGCTTTTAAAGTGAAAAATGTGTGGTTCTTCCTTTCACTTGAACACTTAGAGGCCATTGCAGAGTTATTAATTGACATAATTTTAATATTCTTGTGTTTTGGCAAGTAGGGAGGCCAAGGAGGGGGAGAGAGATGGGGGAATGGCCAGCTGGTAGAGCAGTCAAAACACACATAACATTTATCAATTGTTTACTGTCTTATATGGCCACAGTAGATGACACCGCAAAACAGTTGCATTAGTAACATCAAAGATTGCAGATCACAGATCACCATAAAAAATAAAATAATAATGGAAATGTTTGAAATACTGCAAGAACTACTAAAATGTGATACAGAGACATGAAATGAGCAAGTGCTGTTGGAAAAAACACCTCCAATAGATTTGCTCTATGCAGGGTGGCCACAGACCCTCGATTTGTAAAAAACTCAACCTCCCCCTCTTTTTTAGGAGGGGAGGGGCAAAAGGAGAAGGAGAGAGAGAATCTTAAGCAGGCTTCACAACCAGCACAGATCCTGACACAGGGCTTGATTCCAGACCCAGAAATTGTGACCTGAGCTGAAATCACAAGTCAGATGCTTAACCGACTGAGCCACCTCAGTCCCCCCTACTCTACTCTCTTCTTACTTGTATGGTTTCTGAGAAGAAGTTGCATGAAAGTCTTATTTTTGTTCCTCTGCAGGTAAGATGTCCTTCCATCCTCTCACCTAGCTTCTTTCAAGATTTTCTCTTTAATTTCAAAGTGATATGCCTGGGTATAATTTTTAGGGCAGTAATCCTACTAGGTGTCCTCTGAGCTTCCTGGATCTGTTTTTTCATGTCTGACATTAATTTGAGGTAATTCTCAGTCATTATTGTTTGGACAATATTTCCTACTTTCCTTTCGCACTTTATTCTCCTTCCAGTGTTCCCACTGGGCATACGTTGTATCTTTTGTAGCTGTCTTACTCCTTAGACACTCTGTTATGGTGGTGGTGGTGGTGGTGGTGGTGTTTTCTTTCAGTCTTTGTTCTCTTTGCTTTTCGGTTTGGAGGTTTTTGTTGTGATATCCTTAAGTGCAGACTGTGTGCAGTCTTCTTATAATTCCATCCAAGGCCTTCTTTATTTATGTTATGGTGTTTTTTATCTCTAGCATTTCTTTTTTGGTTCCTTCTTAGGATTACCATCTTTTTGCTTACATCACCCATCTGTTCTTACATTGCTGTCACTTTATCCATTAGAGCCCTTAGTATGATAGTCATAGCATTTTAAAGTCCTGGTCTAATAATTCTAACATCTCTACCATATCTGATTTTGATCCTTGTCCTGTCTTTTCAAATTGTCTTTTCAGTATTTTGGTATGTTCTGATGATATCCCAGCAGATTAGGCTCTGCTTAACTAGTTTCCACTGAGAACAAGTCTTGTTAAGAAGCACGGAGTGCTCTGGCATATTTCAAAATGGTTCCTCTTCCCCAAACCCCTGCTGAAAGCGCTAGGGAATTTTTATTAGACATTTACTGTAGGAACCTGCTCAGGCTCCTAGCAGTAAATCTCCCAAAGCTGTGGGGCCTCCTGATGACTAGGTCCCTAGGGTTTCTAACTCTCAGACTTGTTCATGCTGATCCTTCAGGAATGTGTCAGTTATGGTTCAGATTTTCCTTCCCCATCACTGGTTCTTGAGGCAGGCATTTTCCACTTGTCAGTCTCTATTTCAGTAAATTAGTATTCCCTATATTTGCAATTGGCCTCTCCAATCACTGGATTAGTGGATTGCTGTGTGCCGGAACCTCTCTCACACATCCTGGAAGCATTGTTGGTATTTCAGTTTCCTCAGCTTTTAGGATGTTGTGGCAGCTTTGAGTCTCCTTATGTGCAGAACCAGAATCTGGACATGTAGTTATATTAGTTTTTATTGCTGCTGTGACAAATTACCACAGACTTAATGACTTTAAACAACCCATATTTATTATCTTACAGTTTTGGTAGTGAGAAATCTAGAATGGTTCTCACTGGGTTAAAATCAAGGTATCAGCATAGCTGTGTTCCTCCTGGAGGCTCTAAGGACCTCTATTTTCTTACCTTTTCCAGCTTCCAGAGTATTCCAGCATTTTCCGGCATCTGCATTCCTTGACTTGTGGCCTCTTGCATCTTCAAAACCATGCTTGACTGCTTGAGTCTTTCTGCGTCACTTCACTCTGACACTAACTCTTCTGCTTACCTCTTCTACTTTTAATGCCCTTGGTGATTTTGTTGCGCCCACCCAGATAACCTTGGATAATCTTTCTATTTTTCCATCAGCTCATTAGCAACCTCACTTCTGTCTGCAACTTTAATTCTTCCTTGCCATATTTCCAGGTTCTGGGGATTAGGGCCTGGGCATCGTTAGAGCACTATTGGCCTGCTGACCAGAGCAGTCACATAGCTTGTGACTTTTAAGACAGCTTTTCAGATGACTGATGACTCTTATTTAAACAGGTTTACTTGCAGTGGTGGAGATCATGCTTTGTTTCCTGTTGCCTATTAATATTGACATAAAAATGGCCATTTTGTTTTAGTTCTCTAGCTTTCTGGTTTGACTCGTATCAATCTTAATTTGTAAAACCTAATCTATATTGTGTTTTAATATATCCAGTTTGGTATCTCCTTATTTTATTGAAGTCACCCAAATAGCTCAAATTAGTAAAGATATCAGTGGTCTTAATTAAATTCATTGTTTTGTCCACACATTTGTCACCTTGGTCCAATTTATCAGATGAGCAACTTTTATATATCTAAGTTTCAGGAGTCTGTTTTGATCAAAGGCAAATAAAGGAAAGGCTGCTAATATAAAAGATTTTTTTAATTATAAAAATTATATATATGTAAAATATAATTTTAGGTTACATAAATTATAAAAATTATATATTTTTTAATTTTTAAAATTATAAAACAAATTTTATAACTTAACTGGTATTCAAGTGAAGTAGATAACATATAAAATATTCTTTATTTTTAATGTAAATTTTTATGGAAGTGGAATTTATATTTATACCCAATATGTTTTAGGGAAAATGATTGATCATTAGAAGTTACATTCTGTCTATTTATACCTGATTGAATATTACAGGACATCCATCAGTTATTCCTAGAGGCAAAATCAAGCACAAATACCTACATTAAAAACAATTTAAAAATTTTATTTGCTTTTGCAGCCTTCTTTCCTGGATACAATTATTATTTTTTTCCTTCAATACCTTACCTGTGTTCTCAAAGAGTGGTTGCCATTGACTTAAGTTTTTAATTTAATGCAATTTTAATTTTACTGAAATTGCCTTTAATAATTTGCAATGATCTCTATTTAACAAGTTGTAAAATACAGAGGCATATCTGTCTTTATCTTAGCAGCTACAGATGGCTGATCCCAACTGCTAACAATTTTTATAAATATATGTCATAAGCAGGTAGAAAAGACCTTTTGGAACCCCTTCTCATGTTAATCTTCAGTATCTCCATTATGTATGTACGTTTCAATGTTGGAGTCTCAAGATCTCAAAAAGCTTTAGTAAAGCATCTTCCGAACCAAATAGAAGTGTACTTTTATTTTAATTGTCTTCCATTTGAAAACCAAATCCAGAACAGGATTTTGTAGGACCTGTAAGTTTATATAACATCACCCTTATTTCTATCATGCTCCATTATTTATGTACTATATTCTGCCACACTGGTTAATTAACTCTCTTTGTCCTTGGTATCCGGGTCGGTGTTACTCGCAGTCTCAATTTACCCCCAGGCACCTTGAAGAAATGAGTGTGTGAATAGTATGCCTACACATGTTCTGCATACAGATCCTGTTGAATGCCACTAATGGGAGGCAGGCTGTAAGGCAGAGCTTCCCTAACGAGATAAGAGATGTAAGGACATGTTTTACTGGTGTTTTGTTTGTTGAATTTAATTGAATGAACCTGGGTTATAAAAGCAACTATTGTAAGGTCTGTGGAGGATGCAAAAATAAATATGATACAGTTCTATCTTCCAGAGTTAAAAATCAAGAGAGGTAGGTGGATTCACAACTAACTATAGGGCAGTGGAAATGTTGTAATAGAGGTAAAGGAAGAAGATACTTGATTTCAGTTTTAATTCTGTTTTTGAGATAGGCTGTGAATTTGGGGGTATTTGTTGAAATCTTTTTATTTTAAATAATTACAGACTCCTCAGAAGTCACAAAAATAGCATGGTGAGAGCCAGTGTATTCCTCGCTCAGCTTCTCTTAATGGTACCATGTTATAGAATTAGCACATTCATCAAAACTCGGAAATTGACACTGATACACTACAATTAAGTAGACTACAGACTTTATTGAGTAGTCTTTTAATATGCAGAAATAGAAGAGGGAAGAAGAAAGGAACTCGAGGTTGACGAAATAGCATTTGGTTGAGTATAGGTCATGAGAGAATTTCGATTATTCAAGAAATCTGCCGAAAGGGACTTTAACAAGTAAGCCATTCCCTTCCACTTTATAAATGAACTAATGAGGCCCAGAGAGATTAGACAACTTGCTCATTTCATTTTCTTTCCTTGGTTAGTGACTGAGTTTAGGTATATTTATAGAGCATGCATCTGAGTGCTGGTCTCCAAGATCTTAGTCCAGGAATATTCCTTCCCAAACTGTATTTTCTTAGATGGAATACATACATGTTTATTCTTTTGGAACCTCCGTCAAGATCCCGCTCTAGGTGTATTTTTTTCTCTGAGTCCCCAGAGCCTAGTGCAATATCTGGCATGCGATAGATGCTCAGGAAATACCTATTGAATAAATGAAATAATGAATTTCTCTTTTAACCCCTACAACTGAAGGAGAGGCTCTTCAATCGAGGATAATAGGAGAATAAATCACACCCACAATTAGCACACTGCAATGAAGTTCATTACTAAAAGTCAATTTGCAGTTGGGCAAAATGACAGCTGTAAGAAGGAAGTTGGGCAGAGAAACATATTTTGGGTTATGATGAATTAAAAATGTTCCCAGGCAGTTACTGCTCTTTCAGCTACACTGTGCAGTAAATGTGTGAATAAAAGGTGTGAGTGTCCAACAGGGAAAACAGCGTATTCTTTTCTGCATTTTGAACGCATGCATCAGATATCCCTTCATAAGGGATCATTATAGTTTTTAACTTAATTCCAGTCTAAAAAACAGATGCATTACAGAAATGCTGCTTTTCTTATTGAGCAGTCTGTAGGATAGCTTGTTGCCAAATTAAGCAACACACAGCACTTGTTAACTTAATTAGCAACCTAACCTCTCAGCCTGACAAAATGCATGTTGCCTTGGATGAAAGTTGCAGTGAAACTATTAGCCTCTTCAAAAGAAGCACAATCCTGCGGATGCTTATTTCCCCTTTTGGGCTAAAGGAAAACCTGATCGCCTGGGGAAACCTTCCGCTTCCTATGGCGGCCTAAACAGAATTACCAAGAGTCAGCACCTTACAGGCTGTGAAACATTCCTTTTTCAAGGGCTGTGTGCAAAAGAACTCCCAAAGGGCCAGTGGATATACTTGTGCCTCCATTAATAGCACAGAAAGCCAGCTAATTAATTAGAGGACACACTGAATAAACTCCATTTATCACCAAATGGCCCAAGTGATAAACAAATTATTTAAGAGCTTATTGAAAGCAGACATCAAGAAGGCAATCGTCAAGGCTTCAAACTGATATGTTTGTGAATATCTCTAGAGTGGCAGCCGTTTCAAGGCTCTTGCTGGGGGCAGACAAGGAGATTTTATGTGATAGAGGGTTTCTGTGCATCGACTCACTAACGGATCTTAAATTTTTGTTGGCTTGTCTCTCTTGTTTAGAATCTGTTAGTGTCCTTCTGGCTCAGATGGAATCTGCTAGAAATAGTCCTCCTGTTCCTGATTTTTGGAAAACAGAGGCTGAGGTCTGATACGCTGGCATAAAATGGGCCAAGTCTTAGCCCTTATGTTCCTTTGGGATTTCAGACTGCAGAATTTTCTGCCTTTAGGCTGCTGTGTACTTTAAGTGAAAAATACTTCACTTTAAGTGAATGATGAGAGAGGGAGAGAGCAAGAAGAGAGACCTAGAAGCAAGGAAGACTGTCATCATTTTTATTATATACTGACAATATCTATTTCATGGGGCTCAGAGATTTACCAAACACATGGCTGTTAGTTTCTATGATTATTATATAGATGTAAAATTTTTTCCACACCATCCGTTCTTGGGATGCTTCCTAGGTCTCTGGCAATACAGAAGAAAAACAAAACTACATAAGATAAAAGGAGTTTTCAGACAGGTCACTTATTCCCGTTTTCTCCATTATTTTTTTTAATTATTTTTTTTGGCTGAGCCTCTTTTCTCATGTAACCTGTCATGTTGATGCATTTTTCCAGAGCCTTAGAAGCCTTCAGTGATTCTTCTCTCACACACACACACAATGCTGACTACTCTGCAGTTGATTTTGTGTCACTGAGAACTTGGAAAAGACCCTGTAAATGGAGGGCAGCGTTGTTTGAAGTGGTTCACCCAAACCAATTTCCAGATTTACACGTGAACCTGAGTTAATTTTCGAAGTCTGCTACTCATAAGTTATCTTAGCTGTTATAAAGCTAAAGAAAAATTTTCCTAATAATTTGGAGAGTTGTTCTGTGGTATCTGATTTTGGGGTAATCACAGATCTGGGTATGTATTACAACTGGAAAAAATGAGAAGATGAGTCAGTCTCTGTGTAAGGATGACACAGATGGCTCACGTTCTCCATCTATGTTTCATGGCATTTTGTGTCCATCCTGATGTAACAACTGATACTTTACAGATCTTTTTTATCCGCTGTGATGGCTCAATGAGGATATGAATTCTTTGATGATAGGGACTATGTCCTTTTCATCTTATTAATTCAGCACTTCCGATGTAGCTGGTACTCTAGAACCTAGTGATAAGTTTTATTAAATGAATTAAAAGTTCTCCTACTCCCGTGTACACGGAAAACGGCATTTGATAATATACCTTCTGTAAGTCAATGTTCATTCATTCAGCCAGAGTGAAGCATGCGTTCCGGGGCTTGCAACTGCCAATGTGCTCTACTGCTTAACCCGTCTTCTTTGGCCAATCGGTATGTATTAAACTGGCAGTGGAAATGGCTCTCGTCATGGCAACATCCAATTTAGACTCACCTTATCTTACAGAATAATTCTAATTTATATCCAGCATGCCTTATGTTATCCCTAAGATTGTTTATTCTGATATCATGGAAGTGACATTATGCAGTGAAAATTATGGATTTAGGGTCAGTGTTTCACAACCCTCTAATTCTTTAGATACTTTTTGGTCTGTGATTTTTAGAAAGACTCTTAACTTTAACTTGCAGTGTCTTCCTAAGTCTGAAAAGAATGTTGTCATCTCTTTGTAGAGCACACTTTCTTATTCATTGTTTGGATCTTCATTTTGATTATAACTTTGTTTGCCATGTGGTTTGTGCTGGGAACAATAGAGAAAAGTGAAAAGAATGATCAGCCGATGGGAAAAGAAAACATACACAACACAAAATCCAGTGAACGTGCCCTCTTGTGTTTTCCATAAGGGTACCGGGTTATTCATTAAAGAGAGCTGTCATCGACCTGTTCACAGTACAGCTCTGAGGGAGTTGTACGCAACCCTTGGATTATGTTTTCGGGCTGGTTTGTTGGCTTCTGAAAGGCTCTGTGACAATTGGTTTGCTCATTGGGTCCTGTCTGAATAATCACAATGAATCTGTGAACTGCTGTTTCCTGCCCAAAAAAATGTCTCCTGAGCTAGACAGTCTCAGAGAGTCGAGGCCGTATGGTGTCAGCGTCACTTCTTCTGCCTCAAAAAGAGGGAGTCTGAGCCCCAAATACATTTTGAACCAACCGTCTGAATTTTAGCCCCTCAAGATCAGCCATCTTGTCTGGTTAAATATAAAGATACTATGTTTGCTCAGCAGCAGCTTGTATTTTTTTTTTATAAGCCAGAATATCTTTACAAAGATAATTCCATATAAATGTTTGGGATTTACCATTTCAATCATTTTATAATATTTTTTGTATTTGTCTTTTAGATGCACACTTTCATAGGTCTACTCTCTGTAGATTTGACAAACTGCTGTGCTTATTTTTTAAAATCTATCCCAGTTGTGAAACTATTGGTTTTTAGCTTCAAACTCCCCTCCACACTCTGCTTCTTTGTGCCCAAGCTGGGACTGTGCTGGACACATTTCTGCTCTGCAGTTAGCTCCTTGCAAGACTGCCGATAGGGGTGCCAGATGCAGAATAAAAAGCTGAAGGAACGGAGTGTCCTGTTCCATTTCATTTCACACTTCTTTCTAATGTGTTTTTATCGAGCTGTAACCCACATACAATATTAAGGTGTATAATGTGGTGATTTAGTACGCGTATGCATTGCAGTATGATTACTGCCGTTGTGTGAGCTAACGTCCCATCACTTCACATACGCATTGTTTCTTTTTTGTGGTGGGAACGATTAAGACCTAGTCTCCTAGCAACTTTGGAGTTCACGATACAGTATTGTCTGTAATCACTCTACTGCACATTCAATCTCTAGGCCTTATTTATCAAGTAGTTGCTAGTTTGCATCCTTAAACAACATCTCCCCAGTCCCCTTAGTGTTACTTCTCCAACTCAACTACAGCAGTTGCTTGGGGAAACAGCAATTAACTCCATTTTGGAATTTCTGTACCACTTACAAAGCAGCATCAGCCAACCAGCGTCCCCTCCAGAAAGGTCTGATTTTCAGTTCTCTGAAGTGGTCTCCAGGATCCTTTCCCACGCGGGTATGGCCGCCACTTCTTACAAGTGCCTCCTTCCTGTTTCAGGGTTTTGGGTTTTGTTTGCCTTTTCAGTTAACATAGTTAACAATTCTTTATGCCAACTTAATTTCCATATTAAATTCTCTTGGTAAATAAGCTATTCTGAGTTCTGTCTCTTGACTAGACTGAGTGACAGAGACCTGTTAGTGGTGTTTCCCCCCGCATCTCCATTCCTGGGTCTTTTCTGGAAGCCAGTCCTATAGAACACTCCAAACCATTCCCTGGCCAGTATTTCTGACCTCACAACAAAGAGGTCTAAGCAATTGCTTTAATGGGTTTTGGTAAAAATCTCATGAATACATGTAATGAGTCTCAGTCCTTCAACAAAAAGTCACATCTCCCTTACTCTCAAAGCTCTGAAGCCACATCTCTAAGGGGAAACACTCAATGCTGACAGCATGTCCACACATTTTGTGTTTAGTCATCTCTTACACAACCTCATTAAATCCTAGGACTTGGAAGGAAAATTGAGAAATCATTTAGTTAATTTGCTTCTTCAGGCAGGATTAAATCTGTATACTGGCATAATTTAGTTTTTCCATCGAAACTAGACACTAACATTCATAAAGTGAGTAAAGAATTTTATAATCTAGGTATTATAAATTATAGTAACTTGATAAGAAATTTCTGTTGCTGATGGATGATTTTTACCCCAAAACCTACATATTTTTTTTTCTGAGTTACCTGATATTGATACTATTTTCTTGAGTTAATACACATATTCTTTTGTTTGTATCAAAGATTCAAATATTTTTAAAGATATGAAAGCAACTGATATAAAATTAACTTCAAAATATCTAAATGGTTGTTTAAATGAGACTATTTAAATTTTGCTTGGCACTTTACAATGTACATAGGTTTCTGTATTCATAAATATTACTGTTATTTGTGCCCAAGTCAATGTAGGGCACTATAACTTAGCTACAGAGCATGAGTTTTCCTGTAACCGACAACATCTTGCTCTCAAGCACATTCATATGGTTGTCAGAAACCATTTAATTGTTTTTAATTAAAACATCTCAGTTGCTTCTCTTTTAATAGTTTTTGGTGGGTCATGTATCAGAAGGTAACCCACTTCCTAAGGAATCTCCCTCGCCCCTTCTACTTCTTAAGTCTTTGCGTGGGGGTGGGGAATCTAGTATAGCTCCTGGTATGGAGAGTGGTGGCTGCGTATCTGGTCTTTATGCTGTCTTCCGGTCAAGATGCTATGCCTTCTGGTTTCTAGCCATTGGCCTCAATCCTTATTGTAGCCACTGTGATGTGATCTGGCTTGTTGCCTCAATGTCTTTCCTGACCTGTGTTTACTGGAGTGAACTGGCCTGCACTTTGGTATGTGATTTGGCAGATGATACCAGTTATGAATCTCAGTCTTAAAGAGGATGTGGTTCCATGATAAGACTTCCTTCTATTTATCTTTTCTATCAATCTATGAGGCCATGTGATTCCTTACCTTATGAGTTGTATACCCATACCTAACATCTAATTCAAGAATTTTTGGCATTGGGTTTCTTGCTATGCCATAAGGCCAAGAAGATTTTGGCGTAATGTAGGGTCTCTCCATAGGATGCCCAAGTCTTTACCAAAATAGATTAGGCTATACTCTACCACAAATGTCCTATGTGCCCGGCTACTATTGTTCCCTCTTTTTATGAGATTCCCAAGCATGAGCTTTGATATGACTCAGGCCTCTTCCACGTCACTATCTTTTAGAAATTCCACACTTTCCTTGGGTTCTGGAAATTCAGTATCAGTGGAATTTAATTTATTTTGCTTACACACCCCTAAAATATTGTTGAAAATCTATTTACTGCTCACACATTT
This sequence comes from Spilogale gracilis, assembly GCA_004023965.1. Classification (NCBI taxonomy): domain Eukaryota; kingdom Metazoa; phylum Chordata; class Mammalia; order Carnivora; family Mephitidae; genus Spilogale; species Spilogale gracilis. The sequence goes on from PITA01008791.1 coordinate 62,953, forward strand.
TTAGTTTAGTTTCATCATAAATTTAAATAGTTGCAAAGAATATAAGTTTAGTTTGTTATAAATATTGACATTTTAAAATAGAACCCCTGCATCACTTTTAAAAATATATCCAATGTAATTGAATTCATAATGATTGAATACTCACCATCATCCATATTAAAAACACCAAGCAGACTCTTCTTTAAAAGTCCCCAAGTCCACATTGGTCCTTTACCTCTGTAGTTTATGTTTGCATTTCACTTCCCCTTCAGAATTTTTCTTATATCTTTTTTTTTATTATTGTTACTTAAAAATTTTTTTTCCAGTGTTCCAAGATTCATTCCCCATTCCCCACACCCAGTGCTCCACGCTTTAGGTGTCTCCAGTACCCACCACCAGGCTCTCCCATCCCTCCATCCCCCTCCCTCCAAGTCCCTCAGTTTGTTTCTGTGTCCAAAGTCTCTATTGTTTCGTTTCCCTCCCTAGATTACCCTAGTTCCCCTTTACTTTTCCTTCTCCCACTGTCCTCCAGGTTACCCCTCATGCACCGCAAGTAAGTGAAACCATGCGATACTTGACTTTCTCTTCTTGGCTTATTTCACTCAGCATAATCTCTTCCAGTCCAGTCCATGTTGCTACAAAAGTTGGATATTCATCCTTTCCGATGGAGGTTTTAATACTTGAAAGTCTTTTAATTATCACCCTGTAGTAGAATGCAAAACTGGTCCCAGTGCTTCACCCATCTTTTGCCATGTTACTTTGTACTACATTCCCATTTTTTTTAAGATTTTATTTATTTATTTGACAGAGAGAAACACAGCGAGAGAGAGAACCCAAGCAGAGGGACTGGGAGAGGGAGAAGCAGGCTTCCTGCCGAGCAGGAAGCCCGATGTGGGGCTTGATCCTGGGTCTTCAGGATCATGACCTGAGCCGAAAGCAGTCGCTTAACCAACTGAGCCACCCAAGCACCCCACTACATTCCCATTTTTACTCTGGGATTGATTATATATCTTGCTTTAGTCAGTGTGATGCTGGCAAATGTGATTTAGATGCTTGTAAAATTCTTGAGAGATGGGGCTTGCCTTCTCTCTTAGGTTTCTGCCAGGGTTCATCTCCTGGAGAGTGAAAGACACCTGAGGCAGAGCAGAGTGTCTCCTAGATCAGTCAGCCGTCAGACAGTTCATATGTGTGGGCAAGAGGAGCCAAGACAAGCAGAGTCACCAAGCCAACCTCCAACTGCTCCAGATGAATAGACAAATGAAATGCTTACTGCTATATGATATTGAGGTTTTGTGATGCCTTTAGTGCAGCATTAGTGTTGTAAAATCTGATTCAGTCTACCATACTTTTCTATAAAATCAGATTAAAATTGGTGGATTTTTTTGTGTACATGTCTGTGACCATAAACTCTAAATTTCAAACAATATGTTTCTTCGTGTTTATCAATTCCATTATTATTAGAACCTAGTTCATCTAACGAACCTAAGTATATTACAAAATTTAATGCATATTTTTTATATAAAAGGTAGAATTCTATTATTTAAAATCCATTCCAGGGATGCCTGGGTGGCTCAGTTGGTTAAGCGACTGCCTTCGGCTCAGGTCATGATCCTGGAGACCCGGGATCGAGTCCCACATCAGGCTCCCTGCACGGCGGGAAGCCTGCTTCTCCCTCTCTCACTCCCCCTGGGTTTGTGTTCCCTCTCTGGCTGTGTTTCTCTCTGTCAAATAAATAAAAAATATATATAAAAAAATAAAATCCATTCCATATTGAGAAAAATAAGGATTCTTCCAATTATTTCAAGAATTTGTGGATGCACATTTTGTGAAACAAGAGTAACAGTCCATTCTACTCATTTCAAAAATATTTACAAACGTAAGTGTTCGGAAATCCTGCCCAGATACATAAGTTTATGGAAATCGACAGTGGAATTGTGATAGCAATGCCATTCAATTGTTTTGTGTCTTCCCTGGATATATGCCAAATTTCACGAAAGGAGCTCATATGAGTATTTTTAGTGATTTAATGGTTGACAGCTCTATAGAGTCTACCTGAATTTTTGAACATAAACACTGAATAACCATCTGATTTTAAAAAAGAATCTTTTTAACTCAGTTATCAGAGGCATTTATTTTCTCAACAGGACTTACCAGTCTTTCGAGGGTCTTTTTGTTTTGTGCCACATAGGTTCTTACAACGGGGGCAGGTGCCAGAGAGTATGCCCTTGTTTTATAAAATGGAAGAACTATTGTAAAAAGAGAAGGAGTGAGTTCTTACACCAATAAAATTTTGGAAGGAGTACATTTGGAAGCCTTACTTACATTAAACCTTCCAATATTATGACCTTTGGAAATATATGTGTACTTCAGAGGCAAGCATGCCCTGATGTTTAGGTCACTTGCTGCTCTTACACAAAACCAGGGAGGTGAGGCTGCTTCTAGGCTCACCTACCTAAACCTTAATCAGCCATTTCTCCTCTTTCGTTTCAGTAGCATGTCATATATGTTGCTTGAAACGTAGAGCTCCTCTGAAGGGCTTATCCTCTTCCTGGGCCAGGTATGGAGGAGTCCTTCAAACTTACCTAGATGTTTTTTATTCTATCCCAAATGGGATTTGCATCCTTAGTGTTAATTGTGACTCTACTGTCTCTCAAACTTTCTTGTCCCTCTTCTTTACTCCATTTTGACTTCTTCCCATTCCCAATCCTAGAGAAGTGTTTCTTTTCTTGTGACTCAGAATTTCTTAAATAATAGAAACAATATCTTGTCCCATCCCCACTCCCATTTCAGCATTGATTCTTTGGACAATCCTCTAAGCTTTGTTCTTAATATGGGTATCAATTCTCTCTTAGACTGGGTATAAAAAATCATGATGGATTTCTAAAAGCTTGGTGAGAAGGCTAAACAGCTTCACTGCTTTGGCTGCCTGTGTTTTCCTTCTTGGAGGGTAGAAAACTTCCTGGATCTATTGTATGTCGAGTAATTGAAGGAGGAAAACAAACAGTATTTAAGAAGAGAAAAAAACATGTGATATTTCAAAACATTCTCCATGTTACTTTAACCTTTAACTATACTTGAGTGTTTACATTGTGCTTTGACCTATGGTTTTCTGAAGTATACATTTTGTATTCAGCAACATGTTTTGCTGAATTTTGTACTCAAAACCATGCCTTAGGTCACTGGGACCCCACAGTGAGGCTGCCTGAGTAATTTTCAAACATCATCAATACTTGCTAGAGTGTTGCAGAAGACAGAGAGAAGGATGCAGAAGACACACTTTAGGTGGCTTTCTATCACCCACAAAATAAAGCTGAAATTCCTTAATGTGCTATCTATAGCCTCCCTTAACATATTGTATCTAGCTCTTATGTACCAACTAAATCTGACCTAACCAGTATATTCAGTTTCTCTCATGATCCTCTTAAAAACTTTACACTCTACCTAGGCTCATCTGCTCAGAAACTCTGAAGTGGGGTGCACATCCATCTCAGTATCAAGGATATTTGCTTCCATCCTTTCTATATTCTTTGTAAGGCCCACATCTCAAGCTCCATACCTTGAAAGCTTTGCCCATCATGTAGCCAAAGTTATGTCTCTCCACTAAACTCATTGATTTCATTGCCTTTATGACTTCTTACGAACTGAATGCATTCTGTTTAGTAGTATTATAGATATATTTATTTTGTCCAGTCTCTCATCTGAAAGAGCAAGTTGGTTGCTGGAGAGAAGAGGACCTGTTTCATGCCTTGAATCCATATCATTAAACATTGAGTTTTACACGTAGTGGGTATCTTTGTGGCTGTCAGCAAGGCTCTAGAGCCCCTTTCACAATTTCTGCCTCCCTGTCAATATATGGTATCACCTTCAGTTTCTCAGAGACAATTGGAGATATCTAAGGGAACTCATTAACATTCAACCTTCTACGCAGTTGCCTATCGCTGCCCCCTTGGTGCCTCCCTACTGCTAGCCATCAGAGAAACTGATGCTCAGGCTTTACCCAAGAGCAATTAAATCAGAATCTCCAATTAAATCAAGACCAATTAGATCAGAATGAGGATAGGGCCTGGAAATTGGAATTTTAAAAGTCTCCGGTGATTGATAACCAGTGTTTTCAGTTTCTAGAATAGATTCCAGTCTCTCTCATCTTCAACACGATCTCTCTTTCTGGTGCCTTCATCCTATGTCTGTATTAATTATTTCCTTCAACTTACTACAATGCTAAACTGTTTTCCCCCAAGCCAAAGCAAGTCACACTAAAATAATACTCTTGATTCTTCTTCCATGCCTGCTATTATAGTTCAACATTTATAGGTTACTTTGGGAAATATGTTCAGATAAACTCAAGCAGTTCAGGTCCAGTCAGAAGATAGAAAGTACACTATAGGCTAAACAGGGAAGATTTAATATAAAGAAGTTCTGACGGTGATAAAAGACTAAGATGCAAAATAAGATGTACTCTACATGGTACCCAGGGCAGTGTGAGAGGGGAGGGGAGGGGCTCAGACCTAACTGGAGGATGTATGGTTCAGCCAGGAGATAGCAGAGTCTTCTGGAGTTCCTGGGATAGCAGTAAGTCCCTGCGGTCAGCAGAATAATGTCCCCTCAAAGATGTCCACATCCTAATTCGAAAACCTGTGAATATCTTATCACACATTTTGTAAAAGGAGCTTTGAAGATGACATTCAATTAAGGACCTTGAAATGGAGAGATTATCCCGGATTGTCTGGGTGGGCCTGATATAGTCACTTAGGTCCTTAAAAGTGAAGAACCTTTCTCACTTGTATTCAAAGAGAGATGAGCTACCAGTGGATGGTCAGAGAGATGCACCACTGCTGACTTTGAAGTTGGAGAAAGGTACCATGAGCCAAGTAAGTGAATATATTCTAGAAGCTGGAAAAGGCAGTGAGAAACCTTTCAGAAGGAACCAGCCCTGTTGACTCCTTGATTTCAGTCCAGTAAGACATGTTGGACTTCTAACCTGCAGAATTTGGTAATGAATTTGTGTTTTAAATTTGTGGCAATTCATTATATTTGCAATAGAACACTAACCCATTCACTCTTCAGAGTGCAGGAAGAGAGAAGGTGACCACTGGTGGCAAAGGTGTGCATAACTCACGGTGGGAGTTCTGGAGCTGGTGATGGAGGCCCTCACAGTGCTAGAACTCTGGATTTTGAGAGGAGGGGGCTACAGAAAGGTTATCACTAGGCTGAGGTCACAAGATCTCATAGGGACACCAGCAGGGACAGGCTTTACTTGTTGTCTTCACCTAATAAGCCTGCCTATGAATCCTAAAAAAAAAAAAAAAAGAAATGATAAGAGAGTCCCTTCCTTTCTCAGTGTCCCTCCAGTGTTCACTACTGAGAGAGCTTAGCATGATGCTTGAAAGGAGACATATTTATTTATTTATTTATTTATTTATTTATTTATTTATTTATTTTATTTTATTTTATTTTATTTTATTTTATTTTTTTAAGATTTTATTTATTTGACAGAGAGAAACACAGCCAGAGAGGAAACACAAGCAGGGGGAGTGAGAGAGGGAGAAGCAGGCTTCCTGCCAAGCATGGAGCCTGATGTGGGACTGGATCCCGGGTCTCCGGGATCATGACCCGAGCCGAAGGCAGTCGCTTAACCAACTGTGCCACCCGGGCGCCCCGAAAGGAGACATATTTAAAGGAATTCTGTTGTTTATCACAGAGCAGATATGAAAAGGTGTATTTGGAGAAGTTTGATCCTAATAGATTGATAACAGATGTGTATTCCTAGAGCATGGCTGTCCTTTCATTAGGTCCCTTGGAAGCTTGAAATCTGTACACAACTCTTCACTGAAATTACCCTTGTCAAGGCAATCAGCTATTAACTGTACTTAGCCTTTATTTGTGTAACAGTTGACAATGTCGGTTAATATATTCTCTGCAAAACTGCCTTGATTTCCTGACATTATTTCTCATTCTCCTCCCACATCTCTGAGTCTCGATTCATATTCTCCTTCCAGGGGTTTTTTGTTGTTTTTTTTTTTCTTCTATGTTACTATTCTTTCTTCAGCTCACCATTTACTTTACATTCTCTTCGTGAGTGAATATATCCACATCTACACCTGGAAACTAAGTCAATGGTAGACGATGGTAATTCTCAAATCTGTACCCTCAGCCTGGATTTCTCCTCAGCTCTAGTCTTCTATCACAAGGTCCTTCTTGGACATGAATCAGTAGGAACCTCAAGTCACCATGGCCCCAAACCCATTCTCTTCCCTAACTCCACTTCACAGAGTGTATATTGGGGGATAACACTAGCTATGCAAATTTTAAGCAGAACTAGGAGAGTCATCTTCACTTGTTCTCGCATGTGCTCTATAACCCATTCTTAACAAATATAATAAAATTGAATACACTTTCTGAATGTCTTTCAAGTCCAGCCACGTCTGCCCTCCTCCTTGCGTAAGTTTAAGCAGGCTTTTTCCTCCTTCTGAAACATCGTGAGAGAATCCAGCTGATCTCCAGCTCTTTAAGAAGCCAGTCTTTCTGGCTTCCTACCTACCCATGCTCTAGATTGAATAATGCAATTTTTTGATTAAATGAGCAATGTCCCCTCTCTGCTCATCATCACCCCTAGATTATAGGCTTCTGCACAAGTAAAGGGATTTTATTGAGGGGAGAGTTTGCGTTAGGCTTGCAGAATAGATCAAACTCAGATACGAGGAGACGTTGGAAAGAAATAGGGAGGATAGAATCATAGTGAGTACTTTCGGGGATATGAAGCTTTTTTCCAGCTAAATTTATATATTTATGTAAAGATGCATTCTATAATATTTTAAAAATCCATACCGGAGTCTCTCAAGTGTCTGGTTGAAGACGTTGAAGTTACTTTGTAATTAAAAGGTGTTGACTGAGTAAGAAGATTGTCAATTTTAAAACCTTTCTTAAATCTACAAATTTAGCTGCCTCTTCACATTCTTTTGTTCCTGCTGTTCTAAGTAATGCCATGTCCCTCCTAACAAAAGGCGAATCCTTTCCTGTGTGCACAGGAGCAAAACCGATCCTGCCCTCTTAGATATTTCTGTGTGTCATCTCTTGCCTACACTAAATCTTCAGCCCCACTCTGTACTCTAACTTCCTCTCATCATTTAAATAAGTTCTTATATCTCTGACACTCCACTTGCACTGGCCTGCATTTCCCCTTCCATGATATCTCCTATGCACATATACATTCTTAATTTTCTCACAAAGGATTTCACTTTTCAAACATTTCAGTCTGGTTTCTGCCTCCAACACTTCACCAAAACTATTCTTGCAAATTTAACCAGAGGTGTCTATACTATCAAATCCTATGGGTATTTCTCAAAGTTTTTTGATGTTTCAGTCCGTCTTCCACATTATTCCCTCGCTTTCTACCTACCTTTTTGGCAACTCCTTCACAGGCTTTGTTGCTAATATCTTCTCTAGCAGAAACGTTGGCAGTCTTTGGGGTTCATTTCTGGGTCAGCTTCTCTCCTCACATTCTATTTCCGCCTTAAATGTTTCATCTGTGTCGTTGTCTTCCAAAGCCATGTGCTAATGAATGCCAGGTTTATCTCAGGATTGCAGGCATCCAGGTATGAGCCCAAGCTAGAGGCAGTCAGGTCTAAAGCAAAAGGACAGATGGAGAAGCATTTTGAAAGATGAGTCAGCCTGATTTCATTTGTCATTACTTCAGACCCAAGCTGAATTTGGGGGAAACTAGTTACATTTTAGTCCAACGCTTTAAAAATCTTCAAGAAATGAATATTCATTTAGACAAATGAAGTGTTCTTCTCTCTTCCATTGCATCATATACCCTTTGTAAAATACCTTAATTCGTCTTCTAAATGTGCCTACTGATTTTTTTTTTAAACCAAGCTTGAATATCTTAGAATATTTGTGGGTAAATCACAGCAACTTTAAATGTGCCTAACCTGCCCTTATGAGCCATTCTTTCCTGGACCAATGTTCTCTTTCAGTCCTCCTGGCAAGGCGGGCAGCTACTCATAGGATAGTTGCATGCTTACTATTAAAGCATGAATGATGGGACTGCCTTGAAATCACTGTTGGTTGGTTGGTTGGTTTATATGTTTGCTTTACTTATGCCATAATGCACACAATTTTCCTGTCTGTTGTCATCAATAATATGCCTGTTGGTTAGGTCAGTATGACTGACATTCAGATAGATCTTTTAGAACAGCGATGTATTTCAGTAAGACTTATATTTATTGAGCTTTTTAAGCCATCATATTTAAACAAATTTTGACTGAAAATTAAAGGTTTTCATTATTTTTCATTATCTTGCTATAATACCGGTATTATATTTTTATATTCATTAAAATGATAGGATGTAGTAGCAAGAGTTCAATCAAAATATGATCATTCCTTCACATTATGGTCTTTTTTTTAAAAAAAAGATTTCATTTGTTTATTTGAGAGAGAGAAACACCGCTAGAGAGGGGGAAAACAAGCTGGGGGAGTGAGAGAGGGAGAAGCAGGCCTCCCGCCAAGAAGGCAGCCCGATGTGGGGCTCGAACCCAGGACCCTGGGATCATGACTTGAGCTGAAGGCAGCCATTTAATGACTGAGCCACCCAGGCACCCCAACACGATGGTGTTTTAATTAGCATTGAAACGACCAGTTCTGCTTTTCTTCATTTTACAAAATTGTTTCTTTGTATCTGAGCAAGATTATGTAAGCATGAGAGATGGGATGACAATCCTTCTAATGTCACAAATAGTCTTTCTTTATAGTAACTTCTGCATTGTACTTTTTAATACTAATATTTGTTAAGTACAAATTGTCAAGCATATTTCCCTCTGAAACTTGACATGACCAGATTCTCACATAATTCTTGATTCTTTCGTAGACAGTGATGCAAATTCATTAGCTTCTCTTTTGTGCTACATTTTTTTTTACTATTTCCACAGGTTTTCGTAGAAATATAAGTAGTATTTGATCTGAAAACATCTATAGCAGTTGGAAATATTTTTTCCAGTACCTGATATTTTAGTGCCTGCTGTTGTATTAGGTATTTACTCACAGCTTTGGTCACACTTCTTAGTATTAGTGTAACACACATCAGTTTTATTTATGCATCAGAAGCCTTGATTGGAATTAATAATGAACTGGCTGTTTCAGTATCATACTTAAAGCTTTCTTATTTGGGCACCAAATCCTGCCAATTACTTGTTCTGCTAATACTTTAAAGATTGATTGATTCATTGATTGATTAATTGCTTTTGAGAGAGAGAAAGAGCGCGCACGTGCACATGCAAAGTAGGGGGAGGGGCAGAGGGATAGAATCTTCAAGCAGACTGTCCCCCTGAGCCTGGAGCCTAGGAAGGGCTCATCTCATGGCCCATAAGATCATGACCTGAGCTGAAACCCAGAATCAGACACTCAACCCACTGAGACACCCAGGTGCCCCCTGTTCTACTCTTACTTTAAAAGTAAAGCTACAAAGTCCTATTTCCCCAGTTAGTATACCAACAGCTATAAGTAGTAACTTAATTCATTGCATGTCTTCTGCCTATAGGCCCTTAAAGTCATAATCTCATTTAATCCTTTTACTAAATGTACATGTTAAACACAATGGCATTGAGATTCAAAAAGGCTAAATCACTTACCCAAAGTCACAAATTTAAGTGGCAAAGTGGGCTTAGATCATGACTGAGTCTTAAAGCCATAACCTTTTCACTGCTGCCATTCTGAACCTTCCCATGGCCACTTCCAGCTAACACAGATCAGTTGTAGTCACTTCAGGGTAACAGATATAAAGGATTTAATTTTTATTTTTTCCCCATGAAAATCATTCTCCTGTAATTCCTGTTTCTCCAAAACCAAATTTAGTGATTTATCACTTAGATGGGAATCCACCTGAAGAGGTTCTCATTTGAAAAGTCTAAGAGAATTTGGGCACCAAAATAAATAAGGGCAGTCATAGATTATAGCCAGCTCCATAAAATAAGAATTGTAAGTCTATACTGATAATAGATAAGCAACTAAGTAAGTAAAGAAACGTGGAGAAAAGAAAGTGCTTCCTTGTAGCTAAAATGCCAACTAATAAATGTAAATATAACAATGGAGTTCGAAAAGCACTGTCATGGTCATCAATAGATACTACATCTAATGGAAAGTTTTGATAATATTTACATGACCTTAGAATACTATCCAACAAATTGTTCATTAATTACACAAGAAAACATACTATAAAGTGAAGAAACCATATTAACCAAAAGATCAAAATTAACCGCACCAATAAGGAGCAAACAGATGCCATGTGCCTCCAGCTATGATGCATTGAAAAGAATGTAATATCAATTATATAGTTTTCTGAACAATTCATCACCTGAATATAATCATACCATAAGGAAAGCAAAGACTCAAAGTAAGAGATCTTCTAGAACAGCTGTCTGCAAACTGTTTGGATAAAATGGGCCAATTGTTTTAGGTTTGAAGGGTTCGATGGAATTTTTAAAGAGTTTTTTAAAAAACATATCTTTTATCACATATTTTGTGTTTTGTTTTAAAACCCTCTAAAAGCAAAGAAACTTTTATTAGTTCTAGGGCCATACAAAAACAGGCCAAGGGCTGCATTTCACTTATAGGAACCTCCAGTGTTCTTTAGAAACAGTGGTTCCAAAGACTAAGAAAGGCTGAGGGGCTGTTTCAGGTCATGGGAAACTAAAAAGACAGGGCAATTAAATGCAATACATAGGTTCTGGGTTAGATTTTCACTGCAAACAAATACTCTATGGGAATTTATTGAGACAAATGATGGAACTGGAATGTGAATTATAGATTATAAAAAGTATATCAATGTTAAATTTCCTATTTTTAAAAAGTGCACTGTAGATATGTAAGGAAATATTATTGTTCTTAGTCAATATACACTTTTAGTTTTATGGGGGTAAATGGACAAGAACAATACAGTGTAGCATCATACGGTATGTATTTATACACACGTACACACATGTATTTACATATATACACATACACACAGAGAATGAAAGCATATATGAATGTGGCAAAATACTAAAATGGGGAAATTGTAAAGGGAGTTGCCACAGATGGATTCTAAAATAGCTCCCAAGATTCCCACCCCCGGCTGTACATCCTGAGTGTGCGTGGAACTGTGAGGTCACTCCATGATTAGATTAGGCTGTGTGGAAGGTGAAGAGATGTTGTAGATGCAATTAAGATCCCAGACCAGTTGCCTTAAGTTAACCAAAAGGGGGATCACCCTGAGTGGATCTGATCTCCACAGCTGAGCCCTGTGGAGAGTCCAGATGTCAGAGACAGCCTTCTGCTGGCTGTGAGGAATCAAGCTGCTGAGCTATGGGGAGGGGTCTCTGAGAAGCCCACCTGGCAAGTAGAAAATGGATACAGGTAAACAAATGTTTTTTATTTTATCCTCATGTCATTTGTATTCATTTGAAACTATTTCAGTAGATAAACATTTTTAAAACACTTTGCCCATCTCTGCACCACTTTTTCTTTTTCCTGTTTAGAAGGCCATGAGCTAGCTAATCAGCATAATCAGTATCTCAGACTTCCCATTTCAATAGCTCAAGTAAGAATGGAGACTCAATAATGATGTGGCCATTAAATGCCTTTGAGATCTTCCATTGTTTTGCTATTACTGTAAATATTGCACAAACAACTAGAAAACTGGACAATGTAACAAATACTTTTAAAACATTTCCAGAGTTTAAATGAGTGAATAATTGTAATCCCTAACAGAACAGGGAAAAAAAAATGGAGTGAGTCACACAATCATCCCATATTTCTATCTTTTAGCATTTACTAAATTGCATTTCAGATTGACAATGGTAAGCAGAGTGGAGGGGTTTTGATGAATTGTGGAGGGTGAGATAGAAGTTGAGAGTGGCTGAAAAGACCAGAAAAATGAACAGAGTGTCAGGAGGAAATTATGCAGAAAAGTGCTCCCTGAAACTTCTTAGGTTACCTTGAATTTACTTACTGAATTCTAGGCTTGCACATTTAGAAGCTTGGGAGAACAACTGGGAAACCCCGAGCTGAACAATTCTGGAACGTCCCTAAGTCCTGGGAGATGATGGGGTTCTGATAAAATAAAGTTAAAATAAAAACCATGGCAAGTAACCAGTGCATTTAGTAGAAACCCCTAAATGGTCAAGTCATAGTAGAAGGCAATATCGTGCTTGTGTTTTGACCTTGTCTTACAGTGACCTTGTTAAACTCTCTTTTTACTTCTAGAAGAACTTTTTGTAGAATCACTGGGATTTTCTACATAGGCAGTGTTTTTATATGCAAATAAAGACAGTGTCAAATCTCTAAGCCCTTAACCATAAGAGTAAGGCTAAACCTTAATCTATACAAAAGATGACCTCTGTAGGACTTGACAATAAATTTTTAAAATATGCAACAGAGTAGAAGAAACAAAATAAAACTACATTGAATGCTGGACTTGGTATTGGACAGTGCTTATTTTAAATCTGATTTTACCATATACCAAATATGTGAAAAAGCAAAAGGCATTTAACTGCTCAGGCCTGTCTTATTCCAATTTATAAATGAGGAAACTAATACTTAATCCACAGAACTGTTGTGAGAATTGAATGAGAAAATATACGCATAAGAGCTTTGTAAGTCATAAGATTAGTATAAATACTTAGCACTGTTTCATTTTTTGTAAAGCTCAGCAAGAGGAAAAAGGTAGTCTTTAAAACTAAAACTATTTTAAATAAAATTTTTCAAATAGGAGGCACCATTTAGAAAGACCAATATTGCTGGGATTTAATTTTTACTTGTTTTTGTTATTTTAATATAAGTAACACAAAATAGATTCATTTTTTTATATGTTAGCAGTAGAGAGTGGGAATTTTAGAATAAAACTGCATATTAAGAAATTCTGTTGGGGTGTCCAGGTGGTTCAATCATTAAGCATCTGCCTTTGGCTCAAGTCATGATCCCAAGTCCTGGGATGGAGCACTGCACTGGGCTCCCTGCTCGGCGGGAGGCCTGCTTCTCCCTCTCTCCCTCCCCCTGCTCCTGTTCCCTCTCTAGCTGTGTTTCTCTCTGTCAAATAAATAAATGAAACCTTCAAAAAAAAAAAAAAAGAAATTCTGTTGATGTTTCTCTTGACAGTTTATACACTACATACACACACATGCAGAGAGACATATGTACACATGTGTAGATTTTACTGTAATATGCACTGCTATTTCATAAATACTTTCAGTCAGGTCACTGTTCAAGTTTCCTGATTGTCTGTATGCTTCTTCAGTATTTTCATATTCAGTATTAGCTCTTATTATTTTGCTACTTGACTCATTTTCCCTCATTGCCCTTTTTGAACTCAAGAGACTTACACTGTCCCATCTTTCTGGGATGTTTTACTATCTTTTTATGAATTCAAAGGTATGAAGTTAAAAAATGTGGGTAATTGGGAAAATACTGCCAATGTAATAGTGACTACAAGTGTTTATATTAACACTGTTATAAATACGCTTTACAGGTAAATGTGCTAATAAGTGTGAGTTTTTTTCAAGTTTTTTTGAAATCCCATTTAGTTAACATACAGTGTAATATTAGTCCCAGGTGGAGAATTTAGTGATTTATCACTTACATATAACACCCAGTGCTCATTATAAGAGCCCTCCTTAATACCCATCACCTACTTAACTCCCCTTCCCAGCTCACCTCCTCTCCCGTAACATGAGTTTGATACTTATAGGGAAGTCTGTTTTTTGGTTTGCCTCTCTTTTTTTCCTATGTTCACTTGTTTTGTTTCTTAAATGCTGCATATGAGTAAAGTTATATTGTATTTTCTTTCTCTGACTGACTTATTTCTCTTAGCATTATACTCTCTAGGCCCATCCATATTGTTGTAAGTGGCAAGATTTCATTCTTTTTTATGGCTGAGTAATACTCTATTGTGTATATATACCACATCTTCTTTACCCACCTATATATTGATGGACATTTGGGCGCTTCCATATTTTGGCTACTGTGCTTAATACTACATATGGGTGCGTATATCTTTTCAAATTAACGTTTTCGTATTCTTTGCGTAAATCCCTCATAGTGGAATTACCAGATCATATGGAAATTCTGTCTTTAATTTTTTCAGGAGTCTCCATACTGTTTTGCAAAGTAGCTGAACCAGTTTGCATTCCCACTAACAATACAAAAGGGTTCCTTTTTCCCCACATCTTGCCAATAGTTTTATGTGTGTTTTTGATTTTAGCCATTCTGGCAGGTGCAAGGTGATATCTCATTGTAGTTTTGATTTGCAGTTCCCTGATGATGAGTGATGTTGAGCATCTTTTCATGTGCCTGTTGGCCATCTGGATATCTTCTTTGGAGAAATGTCTGTTCATGTCTTCTGCCCATTTTTAATTGAATGTTTTCTTATTTTTTGGTGTTAAGTTATATAAGTTCTTTATATATTTTGGATACTAACTCTTTATTGGATATATCATTTGAAGATATCTTCTCCCCATTCAGTAGGTTGTCTCTTTGTTGTTGTTGTTGTTGATTGTTCACTGTGAAGAAGCTTCTGTTTTGAAGTAGTTCCCAAAGCTTATTTTTGTTTTTGTTTCCCTTGTCTCAGGAGACATACCTAGGAAAAATTTTTTCTTGGAAACCAGGAGCATGAAATATCTTTCCTTCCACATGTCTTATCTTCTGTTTCTTTCATCAGTGTTTTATACTTTTCAGAATACATGTCTTTTACCTCCTATGTTAAGTTTATTCCTAGGCATTTTACTCTTTTTGGTGTAATTGTAAATGGCAATATTTTCTTAACTTCACTTTCTAGTACCTTAGTATCAGTGTATGGAGATTCAATGGATTTCTGTATATTGATTTTGTATCCTGAGAACTTACCGAATTCATTTATCAGTTCTAGAAAGTTTTTTGGTAGAGTCTTTTGGGTTTTCTAGATATAGTAATATGTTATCTACAGATAAGGAAACTTTTACTTCTTCCTTACCAATTTAGGTGCCTTTATGTCTTTTTCTTCTGTGATTGCTGTGGCTACAATGTTCAGTACTAGGTTGAATAAAGATGGTGAGAGTGGATATACTTGTCTTACTTCTGATCTTAGAGGGAAAGCTCTCAGTTTTTTACCATTGAGTATGATGTTAGCTGTGGTTTTTTCACAGATGGTCTTTATTATGTTGGGGTATATTCTCTCTAACCATACTTTGCTGAAGGTTCTTACCATAAATGGATGTTGTGCTTCCTTAAATGCCTTTTCTGCATCTATTGAAATGATCATATGGCTTTTATCCTTTCTCTGTTGATGTGATGTATCACATTGATTGATTTGTGAATATTGAACTGTGCTTGCAACCCAGGAATAAATCCTGCTTGATAATGTGAATGATTTTTTCAATGTATTGTTGGATTCTGTTTGCTAATATTTTATTGAGGATTTTGCATCTATATTCATCAGGGATACCAACCTATAGCTGTCTTTTTTTGGTAGTGTTTTTATCTAGCTTTGGTATCAGGATAATGCTGGTTGACCTCCTAGAATGAATTTGGAATTTTTCCTTCCTCTTCTCTTTTTTGGAGTAGTTTGAGAACAATAGGTACTAACTCTTTAAACATTTGGTAGAATTCACGTGTAAAGCCCTCTGATCCTGAACTTTTAATTGTTGGGAGCTTTTTCATTACTGATTCAATTTCAGTGCTGATAATTAGTCTGTTCAAGTTTTCTATTTCTTCCTGATTCAGTTTTGGGAGGTTTATATTTCTAGGAATTCATCCATTTCTTCTAGATTGTCCAATTTATTGGTGTATAATTTTTCATAATATTCTCTTATAATCCTTTATATTCTTCTGGTGTCAGTTATTATTGCCCTTCTTTCATTTCTGATTTTTTTATTTGAATCTCTTTTCTCTTCTGCCCTCTCTCAATTAAGTTGACAAAAGCTTATTAATTTTGTTAATATTTTCAAAGAAGCAGCTCCTGGTCTCATTAATTTGTTCTATGGTTTTTTAGTTTCCATTTCATTTTTTTTTCTGCTTTAATTTTTATTTCCTACCTTCTATTGGTTTGGGATACTGTTTACTCTTTTCTAGCTCCTTTAGGTGTAAGGTGAGGTTGTTTGAGATTTTTTTTGCTTTTTGAAATAGGCATGTATTTCTGTAATCTTTCCTTTTAGAACCACTTTTGCCGCATCCCAAAGATTTTGGACCATTATGGTTTCATTTTTGTTTGTCCCCATGTATGCTTTGATTTCCTCATTGATTTCTTGGTTGACCCATTCATTGTTTAGTAGGTTATTTAACCTCCATGTATTTGTGTTCTTTCCAGGTTTTCTCTTGTGGTTCGTTTCTAGTTTCATAGCATTTTTATCTATTTGATCACATTATGCCTTTCGATGGGAGTGTTTTTTCTATTTAGATTCAATGTAATTATTGATAAGTTTGTAGTTGCTCCCATTTTGTTGCTTGTTTTATGGTTATTTTCATAGCTCTTCTCTCTTCCTTTTTTCTCTTGCTGTCTTCTGCCATGGCTATCATTAGTGATATGCTTGGATTTCTTTTTCTTTATTTTTGCATATGTTACCAGGTTTTGATTTGTGGTTACTATTAGGTATATATAGAACGTGCATATAGCAGTCTATATTAAGTGGGTGGTTACTTAAGTTTGAACCCATTCTTTACTCCTCTTTCCTCCCCATGCATTTTAGGTAAACAGTGTCATACTTTATGTCTTTTTATATTGTGAGTCTCTTGACTGATTTATATCTATAAACCATATATTTTTATGAATTTTTTGTGGGGGGTTTTGTGGGTTTTTTTGTGTTTATGTGTGGGGTTTTTTTTGTTTGTTTTGTTTTGTTTTCGGTGCTTTGATGCTTCCTACTTTTTTAACTCCTACTTTTGGTCTTTTCTAACCACTCAGAGTCCCTTTTAACATTTCTTGTAGGGCTGGTTTGCAGGTGATGAATTCTTTTAACCTTTGTTTTGTCCCAGAAACACTATCTCTCCTATTTTTGAATGAACAGAATGAATATCCAACCTTGCTGGGTAGAGTATTCTTGGCTGTAGGTTCTTTTTCTTTCAGTCCTTTGAATATATCATACCATTCTCTCTGGCCTGTAAAGCTTCTGTTAAAAAATCAGCTGATAGCTAAATGGGGTTTCTCTTGTGCATAATTGTTTTCTTTTCTCTTGCTGTTTTTAAATTCTTTCTTTATCACTACTTTTTGCCATTTTAATTACTATATATCTTGTTGTTGACCTTCTTGAATTGATTTTGTTGAAGGTTTTCTGTGCCTCCTGGTTCTGGATTTCTGTTTCCTTCCCCAGATTTAGGAAGTTTTCAGCTATTATTTCTACAAATAAATGTTCTTACCCCTTTCCCTTCTCCTTCTGGGAAGCCTATCATGTGAATGTTATTATGCTTGATGATGTCACTGAGTTCCCTAAGTCTGTTTTCAGTTTTTATTCCTGTTTTCTCTCTCCCTTTCAGCTTAATTGCTTTCTGTTATTCTGTCCTCCAGGCCACCGATCCATTCTTCTTTTTACTCTAGTCTTCTATTTATTCCACTAGTGTATTTTTATTTTAGTTATTGAGTTCTTCATCTCTGATTGGTTCTTTTATATTTTGTTAAGGGCCTCACTGACATCCTCCACTCTTTTCTCAATCCATTAAGTATCTTTGTGACCATTACTCTAAATTTTCTGTCAGGCATATTACTTATATCTGTTTTGTTTAGCTTTCTTGCTGTGGTTTTGCCCTTTTTTTTCATTTGGGACATATTCCTCTGTATCCTTATTTTATCTAACTCTCTGTGTTTCTATGCGTTAGAAAAGTCAGCTATGTGTCCTGCTCTTGAAAATAGTGGCTTTCTGAAGAAGAGGTCCTGTAGTGCCCTGCAGTACGATGTCCCCTGTTCCTCAGAACCTGGTGCTTCAGGAATTTCTCCTATGTGTGTTGTGAGTGCCCTCCTCTTGGGGCTGAGCTGCTTTTACCTTCAGTCCTATCACCTGCAATGGCTCTCTTTGCTTTTTGTGGTCCCTGTGGTAATTAGTGGGCCAGTCTGTGGGAGCTTTGTCTTGAGTTCAGTTAGACCAGGCATTTGACCAGAGATGCAGTAGCACCAAACTGCAGGGCTGTTTTCCTACGTTGTCCTCTGAGAAGCTTGCATTGGTTGCTGGGCCTGCTGTCAGACCAGATGTCTGCACTCAGCCCACTACTAGACCCATAGTCAGATTGGTGTGTGTGTTATTTTCTCCTCTGCCTGGGGAAGATGGCAGATTGAAGTGGTGCTGGCCGCTATTGGGACTGCTTACCCACTGCTAGGCTTGTGTCACTGCTTTGGATGGGATCTGACTTAGGGTGTGTTGGAGAGAGCAGGTACACAGGAGAACTTGGGCAGGGTATGTGGTGTTAGCAAAGTTTGAGGTCTGCTGTGGGAGGGGACCAGGAGCCTCCTTAAAAAACTCCTGCTGCAGGGTTGAAGAGGGTGGAAATGCTTAAGAGAGTGGGGGGTGAGGCACACCATTTACAAGCTAAGTAGAGACTTGTTGATGCTCTGCTGGTTCCCACAGGTGTCTATGTGTCTAGGCCACGGGGCAGAGGAGGGAAATGCTACCCTAGCTCATTTGTTCTTAGAGAAGTTTCCTCAAGATCTCTGCCCCTCCAGCTCATGCTCTGAGATGAGTAAACAAATCTCCTTCTTGTGTACCCTAGGAGGTGTTTATCAAACTCCTGCTTCTATGCTGTACCTTCATGGGGCTGTTGGTGTGCTGGCTCTTTAAGGGTGGGGATTTAGTTTATCACTCTCCTGACTCTCCCAAAACTGATCCCACTGATTTTTAAAGCTCTAAGTCTTAAGCTCTGCTGATTTTATTTATTTTTAAATTTTTTTTAGAAGAAATAAAATGTTTATTATGCAAACATATTCCAAAGGGAAAGAGTAAAAATTTAACTGCTGATTTTAATGTATTATGGCCCTTGGTTTTTCAAAGTCAAATATTATGGGGATTTCTCTTCCCTGTGTGAGTTTCCCATTCCTGGCATGCCAGTTGTGAGGGTCTGGCCCTCTCCCTTTTTCTCACCCAGTTTTCCTCCCTCTCTCAGACAGTTCTTTGTATCAGAAAATCTTTATTCCTCTTCCAGTTACA